>JBCJKH010011508.1:0-18514 GCA_039877255.1 Loriculus beryllinus | reverse complement strand
AGTATTGCATAACTTGTTTAGAAATTAAACACTCCATATTGGAAAATTTCACCTAGTATTCATGGCACTACTAGTACAGCATATCTTATGGCACACTTTTCATGTTGAAACATAAATACTGTCCCTTAAGAAAGGCTGTTCCTGAGAAAAAGCTCATGATGCAGAAGTAACTGGAAACAACTTAACTGAAAAAATCCTGTTGTATGGGAGTAAAGAATAGCAACAAGCCTTTGCAGATAGTTGCTTTTTCATCACTAACTTGGGCTCATGAGTTGTCCTCATGTTGTAAAAGTGGCTGTCGCACACAACATATATACCGTCCTGTTTTCCAGCGGTATGTTTCTTACATGTAAGTATTTCAAAATACACTGCATCTTACTTGTTTTCAGCATTTTGTTTTGAGCATTTTTAAGTTTTTCCTTACTGCATGCACATAAATTTGATTATGATGCTTTTTGTGACCTAAAAGCTACTGCTCACACAGCTGTGAGGATATGTGACCTGTTAATTCCTATCTGAAAAAGCAATATCTTTATCTAGGCTATAAATAAGTAGGTTATTGCGTGATTTCCTGGGCAGACTCTTGTTTTCTTGAGGTTTTGTTTTTCCCAGTCAGCATTTTTTTTATATGCGTAGCTTTGTATTATTACCTTCTTGCAAACTGTTCATGGCAGATATACTTGCGTACTGCTGCTTAGTCATAATTGCTTTTTTATAAGGATTTAATTGTCTTTTTCACTGTATTACTGACTCTGTTACTCAGAGCGAATAATTTTTATGATCATGTACTTTGGATTGCCACAAACTGTGCTTCAGGTTTGTTGTCTGACTAAAAGGAGATGTGTAATAATGTTTTCCTAGCTTCAGGTGCTTTCCAGATCTACATTTTATAGTGCTGCATCATAATCTTCAGTAAAATGCCTAATACATTGAGTTACAATAGTGAAGAATGTTTGCAAAGGACAGCAATTCTCTGATTATTCTATAGGTTGGTCTTCCTGCAAAATCTGGAGTTGCTGGTGGGATTCTTCTGGTTGTTCCTAATGTCATGGGCTTGATGTGCTGGTCACCTCCTTTGGACAAGATGGGCAACAGCGTTAAAGGAATTCACTTTTGTCATGTAAGCTGCATTGCTTTTAGTGCCTTTTGAGTGTGTGTGTGTGTGTGTGTTTTGTTCGGGGTTTCTTTGTGTGTGTTATTTTTGCTTTTTCCTTTTGCAGCTGATGCTTACTGAGCTTCAGCTAGTATGCTGAGATATGAGTGAATTAAATGCTGATTTGTTACTCTTCCATGCATAGCAAGTTTCATCTGATCCAGGGGTGTAAGTCCAAGAAGAGGCTTCTCAGCTTAGTAATAAATAACACTTTTAATTCAGTGGGCAGTAGGAAAATATGCCAGAAACATTGGAGAAACTTATTTTGGAAAGGCTTTTAAAAGGAACACTGCATGAAGTAGTGGAAGAACTGGTCTTTGTGTACTGCACGAGAAGGTGCAGACCTCTATTTACAGACTCGTTTTCCTTTCCAGTCATAAAGTAAACAATTTGCAAAACATTGGAAATGCAACTCTCATTACAATAAAAGGAAAAGGTTCTAATGAAATACAGTAGTTCTGATGTATTTTTCAGTGATTATTTTATAAGCAATCTGACATAAAACATGTCTTCATAGATCAGGCTCTGTTGGGCAAGCTGTTTCTAGCTTCATCTCTTTGGAATGGGCTGTGGACGGGTAGATGCAGGAAAGATTTTGTTGAGTACTCTGTAGCAATGAATAAAGATGTCTTGTGGGAGAGAAGAATGTAAAAAATTGTCTTTATTTTCTCTCCTAAAATTACCTTGTAATACCAATTAAGTAATTATAAACTGGGGAAAGAATCTCAAAGAGAATAGTAGGCTATTTAGAGCCCTATAGGAAATGTAAGATGATTGCTAAAGTTCACACTAGGCTCTTCAAGGGTGTAGTTTATGTGAATAAGCAGCAGTTAACTGTTAATATTTCTGTTTATCTAACTGTACAGCTGCCAATTAAGAGTACTAAGAAATCACTAATTCTAGTTTAAATGTATTAAAGGTTCATATGAAATAGTCTTGATAATTTAATATAACATTTGATATAAAATATAATTTAATACAACAGGTAAGCAAAGGACTTACTGCTTTTATTTTGTGTTATAATGAGACCTAAAACCTGGTGATCGTGGCATACAAGTAACATGAATATAACATTCAGATTTAAAAATACAACAGCATGGCAAAATCCTGTAATTATAATGTTTAATGTAGTAATTAAAACTAAATTAAAGTCCGTTATGTCACACATTTTCTTGTTTCATCCTGTTGATTAAAGTTTAATGAACTGGACTCGCCCAGACTATTCTTCCTGTTCCTGAAGTGTTTGAAAAAATTGGAGTGAAATTGGAGTGAAAAAATTAAAATGGGTATTTTGCAAATTGCTACTTGCTTGGTACTTCTTTAAAAATGAGTTTAATGGCTTTGTTAGAACTTAATTGTATCATTGTATCACGTTTGAGGGGCTTGTAGACATTGGTATCGACTTACTAAATAACCTTCTCATTAATGGTTTAAGTTACCAGGTTATGATGTAAAACGCAAGTGGTAGTAGTAGTATAATCTTAATATGCATTTGACTGTCATGCAAATAATAATACATGTTCTTTAAATATTTGCAGGATCTGGTTTCTCTGTGCAATTTCCATAACTACGATAACTTGAGACACTTTGCAAAAAAGCTTGATCCTCGCAGAGAAGGTGGTGATCAGCGGGTAAGTTAATATGTGTGTTTAGTGAGCATTGCTTGTAGGCATTAGAAGAAATATAGAAAGTCCTTCTCTAAATGCAGAATTGCTCAATGACATGTATTGCATCAAAGCTTTCCTATAACCTGCCTAGTTTACATTATCAGTGGACACTTACCTGGGTGGACCACACTATCACAGGGTTTTATATAGTAGAGTTTCATACTAGATTTGTAACTCCATATCATGCAGTTCATCTCCCTTGCTAAACTAAATATGTGGTATCTGATAAAAGTTGCAGAATCTTACTATACTGGTTGCCTTTAATAAAGATTTGACCAGCTGGTGGGCTTAACCTTTCTGTGCTGTGCTGCAGTGCATGAGATGTGTGTTTAGCGTTTTTTTTTGCAGTGATACCTCTGAGGTCACAAATCTTGCTTAGAGTTGCACAGGCAGTGAATTCAGGTGTTACAGTGCTGTGGATAAGTGCCTGTTTCTAAGGAAGCAGTGTAAGCAATCTCTGGGAATGAACTGAATCCACTCCAGCTACAATACAAAAGAGGAAGGAGTGAGGGAGCTTGAGATGAGGAAAAGCTCTGCTTTTATTATCATTAATCTTCTAACTAAAGCATGAAGATTTCAATGGGAGAAGATACGGTAGAATGATATTTAAAGTGCTTCTATTTGCATGTGTACATCTAAAAAATAGCCAATTTGGAATTAAGAGTTTTTTATAAATGGAAAAGAGAAAACAGGAGTCTTATGTGAAAAGTTGAGAAACTTGAGTCTGTTAGCTTTGACTGCAAGTATGGATTTTTTCCTTCAAATACACTAATAAATAATGTATGTTGCTTGAACAACTAGCATTCCTTTGGACCAATGGACTATGAGAATCTCCAGCAAGAACTTGCTTTAAAAGAAACAGTATGGAAAAAAGTGTCACCTGAATCAAACGAGGACATCTCCAGAACCGTAGTGTATAGAATGGAAGGTCGGGGAGAGCAAAACTAAACCAATGGGTTCTAGTTTCACTCAAATCTTCATTTTAAAAACCCTCAAGCATCTCTAGATTTAACTTTGATTTGAATGTTGTTTGCCTGGTGTTACATTTATATATATACATTTTGTGTAAATTCTGTATGCTATACCAAAAAGACTGTCAAAGCTTAAGCGTGGGGGGAAGCACATACAAACAACAAAACCCAAAGCTGTTAACTGACTGTTGTAGTTACGTAAAACACATTTGCTTAAAAAAAAAAAGAAGAAAAGAAAGAAAAAAAGTGAATCTGAATGTTTTTAAAGATATACCGGTTTTGTGTATATCTGTTTATTTTTGTTTATATCTGAGAATCTTAAGTAAATTAACTTTAAAGGATAAGCAAGAACTTGTGATGTGTCCTGTGATCAGGGTCAGTGTGTAAAGAGAGAAGAATTTGGATTAAAATATAAAGCAAAATAACGTCAGCAACATACAGTAAGTTCATGGATCTCTAAATAATTGTGTATTAAGTGGAGATAGATTCTGAGTCATGATATTACCATTCTTTTTTTTTTAATATGAGCTTTCAGATTGTTATGATCAGAAATGGATCCTTTGCATAGGCCATGCTAGTGAGGTTAGCATCTTGTTTGTGGGTTTTTTTTTAATCAAACCTTTAATAGTTATTAGTGCTAAAATCTAAATAAAAAGAACAAAAAATGGCGAGGTAGGGCTGTGAGAAGGGGGAGAAAAAACCCCTGCCTTGTTTGCAAGTTGACTAATGCAACAGAAAGATTTCTGACCAAACTATTTTGAGTGTCTTGCTAGCTGCTTGTGCTGCCAGCTGGTAGCTATGACTCAGAAGTCTGCCTTACTAATAATGCTGTACTCCACCCTAGAAAGGAATGTCAGCAATCTTGGGTTGAGAGCAGCAACCAACCGAGTAGTGAACAGGAAGTATATTCCGAGGAAAGCAGATAGGTAGATACTATTAAAATTGTTTACAATTAACTTATTTTTCAACTGCTTATGTGTGTGCATGTTCGTATATGACAGCAATATTTTTGAAAGTTATCACATGAGCAGATTTTTTTTTTAAGAGTTATCCGTAATTGCTACTTTTTAAAGTGTGAGTTTGCACCTCTGTCAGCTTGCTGAGAAACAGGACTTGCATTCTTCTACAGGCAATGCATCTGTTCGTCTGCACTTGATAACCATTTTTAGTCTTTTGAGTAGGGTGTAGCTTGGCATGGTGTATGTAAGCTTCAGATAGGCTCAATAGGCAGTGCTGGACAGAGGGCACAGACTTGCTAAATTCTTGACATTCTGGATGCTAAAAATCTTATAAAGTTATTCTCTGTAAAGCTTTCTCCTTTATAAGTTTGCAGATAACTTGATAGATGCCACCCCCAGTACACATCATGCAGAGTCCTGGTTTACACAACTGCAGAAAACTCATCCAAGTAATGGTAAATTATATTTGTTGATGATTTTAAAAGATGAAGACAGATACTTCCTTAATAACACCTCCACCCCTTCTCCCTGCCCCCTTGCCTGTCTTAGTTATCTGAAACTGCAGAGTGTGTTCATATGAGAGTTTTGCGTAAGGAGAGAGGTTTTTTCCCTGCCCCTTTTTTGACCCATCTGAATGTTTGTTAACTCAGAAAGATGCATAAAGCAAAGCTGATGTTCTCTGAGAAAGCATGCTGTTCTTAATTCCTCTGTTTAGGTATTGTTAGTCCCGTGTAAACGTTTGAAATAACCTCTGATTAAACCATGAATAGTCTTCATCTAGTAGTGTGTTGTAAAAGGATGAACTTCCTGTCTTTGAAGCCTAAGATTAAAATGTTTAAGCAAAACAATACAGACCATCAATTTTCAGTGAATTTGAAGTCTACTGTGATGAAGAGGTAAATCTGCAGTGCAGATGTCAATAATATTGTCAGTACTAAATTGCTGAGTAGTAGCTGTTTTATAATCTTATCGCTGATGATAAGGTCAGGTTTGTCAGTGCTTATCTTGAGAATAAACTGAAGTAAAGGCAAAGTCTTAAATTACCAAAATGTCTTGCCTGTTTGAAGATTTTGCAGTAAGCTAGTAGTTACAGAGACAAAACAAGTATACAGATCCTGCAAAACAACATAGCTTTACCTGAAATACCCTCAACTGCAAGAGGGAAGATAAGGTGTCTGCTGATACTGGAAAGTATTTACAGTAATTACATGTTGCTAGTTAAATTACTGATGCAGTTAAAAAAGGAAAGTGTATGATGCAGGACTTGCATGATCTAATTCTACACACATAATTTTCTGGGGTTTAGTACTATTTGAAGGTAATTCTAAAAATGTGGTTGAAACCCAGATGGAATAATTTTCCATCTTCAACTTAAAAATCTTTACCATATTTATGCTTCTCAGTTATATACAAAACTTGTGGTAGAGACAAGTCCTCCATGGGAGATCTAAAATTAAGGAAACTACTAGCTCTTTATCATGCATAATAAAAATATTTAGGGTACATGTTACACAATCTTTACTTTAGAGATAGATATGTGTATATATATAAATATTACAGTTCTGTAATACATGCTTTTGAAGCCTGTCTCAGAATTTAAGCCAGCCTCTAGCCAGGAGGGGTCAGGAGGAGGTTCCTTATTGTGTAACTTGCCCACACTCAGTTTCTTGTTCTGGCCTGCCATGCCTGCAGATGGCTTGTACTGGTGGCAGGGTACACAGGAAGCGGGGGACCATGGTTAGGCCTGCCATGACAACTTACCCATGTCTACGTTGTGTTTGGTGAGCGGGTCTGAAAGTGCGGTGATAGAGGCTAGTCATTGAATGTTTGAAGTCTGCAACGGTTTTAGTGTTCACCTGTGCTACAGTAATAGCAATTCTTGATATTCAAGCATTTTAGCTGTTTGTTTGTTTTTCTTTGTCAGCATCATTAACATTTCATTAGAAATGTAAATGCTTTTTAAAATTTTACTTTAGCATTTGTGTTGTGCCTTTTGGCTCAGTTGTTAAGTTATCTGTCTCGTTTTCCATTTTTCATTTGCATTGTACGTTATTTATGTATCTTGATTTCCAGCATGCTTATTTTTTGTATTGTTTAATAAATTTATTTTAAGCTGATTTTTATTGTATTTTTTTTCTCTCAATGGAGAACAGATTTGTTCAAACACATTTTTGAGACCAGAGATGGTGAGATAGTGAGCACTGCATTCTGAGAAAGATAAAGTTCTGGAGAAGTAGGTGGAATAAGTAGATTTGGTTAAACCAGCCATTGAAAACCTTCCTAAGATTTCTTAAACATCTTGTACAATAATCCTAATTACTTTTCTCTTTGAAAAACTTGAACTATTATCTTAGAAAGTTGAAAGCAAATGTCTAAGTAGGAGAACTTTCTCACCATTACTTTTCTGATCAGAAGAGTCATGGTGCGGTAGGATATTAATGTCACTGCTTTTGAAGATACTAATTCAGTCACTGGGAGAATACGTAGTTAATGGTGTCAGTGCCATAGTAGTAACTGTTGATCCTGAGTACCATGACTTGAACAGTATAGCTTGTAATAAGTCACGCTTAGCAAGAATGGTCCAAAAACACAGCCTTGTAGTAGCAACAGTGGGGTCTGAACAGCAGTTAGTTGAATCTGGGTTCCTGGCAAAGCACATGCCCTTTGTCACAGGCTTACTTTTTTGTTCCATGAAAATTTGAGATACGAAATAGTAGACATATTTATAATGTGATGGTTCCAAGGCAAGATTTTTTCACTAGAATCATGCCTATGCTGAGAGTGGCCGTAACTATTAATTTAGCTTTTCTGGTAGGTTGGTTTATAAACCACAATTACTTGGACAACATTTCTAAAGGTAGCTGTATGTTTTATTGTACATAAAATATCTCATAGCAGAAGAGTTTATTTTCTGAAGCCATAAAGAAAAGGAAAAGTAGAAGAGTAGTAAGTACCAAAGGGAGAACCACGGGTGATTTACTGTAGAATTAGTTTGGCTCTTACTGGTTTTCATTATGCATTTGTGTCAAAAGACCAGTGGAGTGGGTAGATGAATAAAAGGCAGTGGAGTCAGAAGAGGGTGGGCGGGAGGGGGACAGGGAATGTTGGGTTTCCATTTGTTCTTATTTCTCTTGATCTTGAAACATACATGTCATTGATGCATGGTAGTTAGCTGTGAGCAAAGTAGTAAATTATGGGCGTCATAGTTTATTATAATTTATATCTATTGTTTTAGTATCCAAAACATTGTTTGTAGGATTTTACTATTTTATTTTTTTATTTTTTAAATATTTACATAGTTTTCTGGTGGGAGTTCAGAAGCAGTTATTCCAGTGAAAACAGTCATTTTTCCAGCAGAGTTCTTCCTGGGTTGACTGAATACAGCTGATGGTTTATCTTTAGTGCAGGGTTTCTTGAGGAATTTGAATGTCACAAATGTCTACAGTAGTTGCAGGGATGGTAAGAAGCTTTTAATCATGTAGAAATCTAATGCAGTCTAAAGTTTAGTTATTTTTTTTGTCATGCTAGTATCTTGTCTATTCCACACCTCTTACCCAGCCTAGAAAATGCATGATTAAGTAGTACTATAATGATGTGCTTTTGAAGGGTGGGTCGTGAACAACCCCATTTTCTTTCTGTTACTTGCCCTGTTGTGTTGAATAGTTGGTTGCAATCTCAGTTACCTACTTTGAATTAAGTGTGCTTTTCAATTTACCATTTCCTCATTCTAGAGAGACGATTTCATGCAAAATAGAAATGCTCTGTTTCCCTCTGGTTTTCATGCAATTGCAAGTTACTTTATTACTAGTGTCTAATATTGCTTTATGCAGCACTTGAACACTTAGAATTTGGAAGTTGGCTGTGGTTTTTCTTTCAAGATCTGCAGTTCAGTTAGTTCTGAGAATTCATATGCATTTTTTCTGTGCATAGCAGAAGTGCGATGGTTACATCTGAAGCTGCAGTTTAACTAGATAAAGCCTACAATAGAGTTTAAGATTGCAGAAGTGTGGTGGTGGCAAGTTTGTTGTGTTTCTGTGGGATTTTGGGAGGGTTTTTTTCATGTGATGGTTTTGTTTGCTTGCTTGTTTTCTCCCACTGGTTGAACTAGTTTAAACAGAGCATATTTGAGTAATGAAGCCGACATTGAGGCAGGATCTAGAGCTATTAGTCAACTGGACCATGCAGATTTTCCAAAAGGAAGAGAGATGTGTATTTGCATGTTGGGAGAATAACAGGCATTTTGACACCTCTGCAGTAAGTCTGATGAGGAAAACAGGGTTGAATGAAGGACAAGTGGAAAAGGAAATAATTCTGAATGCTTTTGTACCCTCAAAAATGTTCCAGCCCCAGCCGTACTTTCATGTGTTTCATTTATGCAGCGGGCATGTGAGAGAGCAGATCTCTTGTAAAGTAACGCTTCCTGTGTTAGCTGCTCCTGTGCTCTGGTTTTGACCCAGCTGGCACATATCTGGTGCTTTCCGTGCTGTCATCCGCATGCTTTCCTGATACCAGTTACGCTTGCAGAAGGCAAAAGCTGTCTTCTGCATATCTTCGTTCCAGACTTCCTTTGACCCTTTATCTGATCAGTTACAGCGGATGTTCATCAGTTAAGTAGCACTATTATTTTGTAAATTTTGGGCAGCAGGTAGTGCTTCTCCCCTTAGAGGTCAGTGTACATTCATTTCATTGTTATTTGGTCAGACTTAGAATAAAATCTGACTTGCCCTCTCATCCCACCCCATATTTGCACTTCTGTTAATCTGGCATGATTTTTCAGTGAAATTGCTTGAACTTGGTTCTTATTTTTACATTGTTGAATATTCTGGAAATTTGGAGTAATTGGTTTGCTGATACAGTCAACAAATATCTGTTGTCTTCTTTGGAAGGTTCTTCAGTAGCAAAGTGCTGTTGTTAATTAGGCTTTTTACTTTGGTTGCCAAAGAGCTGGTGTGTAGAATTTGAAGTATTCAAGTATTATTACAAGATTCTTGTGCACATTGTAAATTGGGGTTTTATCTTCATACTCTGTCTTAAATCAGGTCAGTTGTACTTTACCTGGTGCAATTACATGACCCGGTGCAGGAGATTCTACTATCATCAGCCTAAGAATGAAACCATAAGATCGTAGAGCTTGGAAGGGATCTCTGGAAATCATCTATTCCAGCCTCATGCTTACAGCAGGATCTAGTCGGTTAGATCATGTTGCTCAGGGACTTTGCTAGTCAAGTGTTGAACACCCCCAAGGATGAGGTTTCTGTAATCTCACTGGGTAACGTTCCCAGTGCTTTGCCACTTCCATCAAAGAATTTTCCCTAACTTTCAGTTGAAATTTTCCCTTTCTGCAGCTTATGATGATGACATTCACTGTGAAAGCCTTTAGGGAGTCCTGGAAGTGGCATAGCTAAAAATGGCTTTTGGTCAATAATAACTAACATTTTCACCTCTTGCTGTATTTTTCTACTGGATCCTAATTTTTTTATGCTCTTATATCACTGAAAATAGAGTGATTTAAGGATTTGAAAAGGCCAGCTTCCCTTTTTATTTTACTACTAAAGCGTAACAGGCTAAGTGCAAACATGGAAGTATGTTATTTGCTGAGGGACAGCATGTTACTGTTAGGACCCCTTGTGATCAGAGCGCTTATCAAAACAATGAACTGAGAACACGAGTGATAGGAAGAGATAATGTTGCTTGCTTCCTGTTGATGTCATTCACTAGTCCAGCTTTTTCCTTGAGGCAGGCAACTTTATTGTTTGTTCAGGAATTCATTCAGTGTCTGTCTTTTGGCCTGATAGATGTGGTTTTGCTTTTATGGGCAGCTTAGGCTTTCTGTATGGGAAGTGCATTTCACACTTTTAAAGGATTATTAAGCTTCTCCAGCATCTAATTATTGCAAGACAACTAATTAAAATGTCCTCTCTGTCTGAAACTAAACTGTTCAGATCAAGCATGTTCAACATAACCCCACCTGTGCCATTGCAAAAAAGAATTAATAGTTACGACTGAGGACATGGAGAAGCTGCTAAAACACCTGAGTATATTTTGCCCCATATACCAAAGGCTGATGGGGAATAAAACAATCTGGAGATAAAACCATGGAGGCAGAATGTCTGTTTAAGCTAATGAATGTATCTAATGCAACAAAAGTAGATACTGAATAAATAGTCTAAAAATTCTAGAAACTTGTTCCTGATAGTTTAGAAACAGCCCTCCCAACAAGAACAGAGTATGAATTTCTGATAAGATTTCCCCTATTCTGCTGTCAGCCTGTAGAGTGTAGTCAGGCTCTTGCTAGAAAAGTTCCAGTAAGTATCTTTTGAGAACATCCTCCTTTATTTGGGGAATAATTTCAGCTCCAGGTCCCACAGTTAGGAGTAAACTGTTGTCCATAACTTGCAAAATACCTATAGCCTGGGAAGCGAGAGCACTGCTCTACTGGGTTGTGTGTATATCAGTTGTAGTCAACAGGGCCTTGGAAGGGCAGACATTCTTTTGTCCTATCGGCTTAATACAGCTGTTATCACTAAAGCACCCATCACTGTTCTGCTTTATTCATGTGATTATCGTTGATCCAGTCCTTTGCTTCCAGGTCTTCCAAATCTTGCAGTGTAAGTAATGTCTGTATCCACTACTTCAGAGGCTCTTGGGTTTTGTTTTTCTGCATCCAGAGTTAACTAGTCAGTCTTTGTTCCCACTGCTAAGGTTTCTGTATGTATCCTGCATGCTTTTTCTTGCAGAATTGTTTGCAGGTGTTAGCCCATGGAGAAGGACTGAACAGGAGCTACTAAAGTCTGTATCAGGAGATGATGATGACCCTAAGATTCCTGTAATAGTTTACTGTGAGAAGTATTATTCTATCATTTTTGAACTACCAGTCATCATAATTTACTGACAAAACGTTATTTCATTGTGATAAGTGCTGAAGAAGTTTGACAACAGAGTAAGATTAAGTTAAAGCCTTTGAGAGAATCATTAATTTTCTTCCATGTAAGTTTGATGCTTCAGATGTGGCAGCAAGATTCATATATTCCCATCTGAGCTACTGATGGCAAATGCAGACCACCTAAACCTGAAAATTTGCCTGCTCTCCTCTTCTGTCTTGGAGGGTAGAAAGTCTTTGTGCCTCTTTATACCTTAAATTTTCCACTTGATCTAGTAAAATTTTCTTGTTGAAATAATTTGTCTACCTACTATTCCTTTGTCATGCCTTTCATGGCAAACAACACAGCAGTAACATCATCAGGACAGGAGCCAGGTTGGGTTTTTCTGTTACTTCCTCTTGTTAAGTCATGGTTCTGTGGAGCTGCCTGATTGACTGCAGTTACTCTAACTTGGTTTTCCTTACTAGGTTTTATTTTGCTTGCTGGTATGACTTAGGAGTTTATTAACGTTCATGAAATTTGAGTCTGGTGTGGTTTTGTTTGGTTTTTTTAAGTGGAATCAGCCAGCTTTAGGTCTTCAGTCTGGTGAAAGATCATTAAATTTTTACTTCATCTTTTTGGGAGTCTTGTCAGAAATACACTTAATTCTGTTGTCTCCAAGAGTAAAACGTGTATTAGTTCATTTATACCAGAAGAAATCAGAAACAGCAGGTGGAACCAAGCATGACTCAAGTTTCTCTCTTCTTCCCAGCATTCAAACCTTTTGAAGTCAACATAATTATCCCCAAAGCAAAGTTCATGGGTATAAAACAAAGGATAACACATCTGAAAGGAACTGTCAGTGAGTAGCACTTGAGATAAGCTGCTCATCTGTCATACTTCTCTATTTGTCTGAGCACGCATGTGCATGAGGAAGGAAGCTCTCTAGTCAGTACATCATCATCTAATCCCTGATGAAGCTTCACTAGTTACTGAAGACCTCCAGTGTTGAAGAATTTAGGACCATCCATCAGTTTTTCAGGGCTATCTGTGACAGAGCGATGTTGGCCTTGTCCATCCTAATACCTGTTGTACCATAGTTACGTATAAGGGAATCTTGAGGCTTTTTTGCAGGAATTGTCTTCCAGCTACAAAGGTTTCTGTTCCTGGGATCTTGCAGTCTGATACTAGTGGAGTCAGGGGCTCTTAATCTTAAGCTCTGACTTGTGTGTGTTTTCTGTGTACCCCTTGAAGCAGTTCATCTTTAATGATGGTTCCGTCTGCTAGGAAGGGGAAAGAGGAACCAGTCATGCACTGGTGTTACCACAAGGTTTCCTGCTGTCATCATGAGTTCCCCCTGCCTGGGTACAGGACAGGAGAAGCTGCCTCATCCGTGCACCTTAGAAGTTCTCATGATGTTATGTAAGATTTTCTAGCTTAGTATTAGTTTGAATGCCCCGATTCTTGTGGGAAAGGCTTGTATGCAGGGGTTCAGCTAAACTTTGGTTCGTGTGACCCACTGTCCATGTCTGGAGTCAATATTGGTGATGGATCGATTCTTCTGCCTCTGCTGGGGGAGGCAGGGGTGGGAGTGCATGAGTTGAGAAACATGGCTGGCCAAAACAGCCTTGGCTCACCCCATGGGGTTTACACATCTCAGAAATGGAATTAGATGGGCATGGTCTTTTTGAAAGGATCTCAGTTTCTGAAGGTAAGTAGATGTTTCACTTTATCTAGTAAACATTTTTTTAAACCATGTTAACTCAATTTGTTTTAATTAAATAGTCTTATCTGTAAATTTAACAATCAGCTTGCTAGTACTTTAATAGCCATAAGTATAAGGTCATTGCAAATTCACAGTGTTTGCTGTGGTGAAATTAGGTCTCTACTTCCGTAGCTTGACATCTTCAAAGACAGTTCAGTCAGTGCTGTTGTTACTGTCTTTCAGGTGCTTGAGTTTAAACCAAGCATGTTGTAAAGTAGGCTATTACTTATGGATTCCAAAACTGTATTGAAAATGTATTTTAAACTTCATTTACAACATACTAAATCCCCTTTATCACTTAAAATTATGAGAATTAAATGTAATGATCTGAGTATGCAGTCAGTTGTAGAGCTTAGCTCAGCCCTGTCTATGATTCTTGCTTTTTTCCTGTCTGAGTTAAAGGATGTTTTTTTGACCTTTGAAGAGCTTGCCTGTTAGTATTTAAGATTAATTAGCCTTTTCACAGGTAGAGAGATGTTGTTTTGAGGAATACAAGTAAGAGAGACTCCTTCCAGAAATACGTGTCCGCCTGATGGCCGCTTATGAGCAAGAGGTTTGTATTATAAGAGGTGAATTTTGATTTAGTCTCTCTTTCATGGCTCCAGGTGTGATTGAAAGATAAAAGTACCTTTTGCAGCCAATTACTGCTTCCTCTGAACTTGTTAGGCTTGTAACATTTTATACAAAATAGCACACTAACAGACCAGAAAAGATGCAGAGACAGGGTACTGGGCTAGTTTGTAGGAAGTATCAGTTTTAGGTGCTTTTAAATACCTAAAGTAATTCAAAGTATTCTTGAAAAAGGACTTCAGGCAGAGAAGAAATGCTGTTTACTGTAAAATCATAAGATGGTTAGGGTTGGAAGGGAGGAAGGCACCTTAAAGACCAAAATAAGGCATTGTTTTGCAATTTTGGGTGGCATAATCTAGCACTCTGAACTTTTTGACCCATCTCTAAAAGACTTGGTTCTGAAGGAAGTAGGAGTAGTAGAAATCCCTTTGAAACCAGTAGGTGAGTAGGGAGTAAGAGGGGAGTCATCTCTCCTCAGCCTTCAACTGCAGTAAGGCTGCCCTTTTCCTTTGTGACTTCAGCCTGTATGTTTTCCAGTAAAGAAGATTAACAGTTGTTTGTAGGTTGAAGGAAAGAATTTATTGTTTCTGGTTTTTAGTTTGTTTTTGCCTTTTTTCTGGTGTTGAGAGAAATCTTCAATGTATATATTAGATTTAATTAAATGTTTCTTATATTCAGCTACATACACAGCTTCTGCGACAAGTACTACGATTGAGCTATCAGTACAAGCTTGTTTGTTCATTAGTGCTCCTGTGTCTGAACTGAACTTAGTCAGTACTCCTGGCTCTGTTCTCAGATTTAAGCAGACACTTTTAGGTCATAGAAGTCCTTTTTGTCAGTGCGTACCAGCCAATTCAGAAATGTACAGAGTCAGAAGAAGAAAATGACCAGCTTCATTCTGAAAGATAGAATATGGATTTGAAACAGTTTTAAAAGCTGAATTGCAATATGACATTTAAAATCCTATTGGGATTTTTCCCAGCTTGATACTTGATTTAAAAAAAGGTAAATCTCAGGGTCACATAGTTTTCCTGCTGAATTAATCTGTTTGTTAGCAAAAGTACCTGTCTTGTAACTTTTTTTTGCTCTATCCAAAGTGCGCTCTGATGCTGAGGGCAGAGGTGGTAGCTGCAGTGTTAGCCTTCTGAATTCTCCTCTCTGGAAATTCTCTGGAAGTTCTCTCGTGCCCTTCTCTCTCATGCCCTTACTTGCTGCCTGCTAATTGGGCATCAGTTCATTTCCCATAACCTGCTTAGCTGCTTTTAGCAGCTGCTGCCTGCTGCCATCCTGATCTGTCATTGATCAGTACTTTAAAGGTCAAAAAAACCCTCTCAACTTAGAAAACGATCCAGCACATTGTATCATTTTTAATAAATTGACGAGAAATCAGGAATGTTACCTAAAACAATGTGTTCCATGTGTTTGTTTGATCAGCCCAACTATCCAGACGCAGTAAGGGTCTGTACGTAGGTTACAGAGCACTGTAACAGATCTTGCAGTCATAAATGCAATTAATGCATCTAAGTGATGCCACACTGGAAGCTGTTAGTGCTGTACTGCCATCTGATACGGCCACGGGGAGACAGGGAAGCTCTTCTATGAACCCAGAGGAATAAATACCTGGCTTGCCTGAGGTTTTTGCAGCTATTGCAGCAGACTTGGCTTAAAGCTGCTTTGGGTACATCCATGTGAAAACACAGCCTGTTGTGTGGCTGCAGTTTAAATGTAACTCATGAGACAAGCAGCTTTCAGTGTATACACGTATGGTGTTTGAACATGGCTGCTGAGAACTTAAGGCAGTTACCGAGGAATAAATGTTTTATGAGGCTTAGTTTTCTACAGGCAGCACAAGCTATGTGGGTAATTGCTGTGCAAGTGGCATTTCAAGTTAATTCCACCAGAGAGGCTCCAAAAATAAACTCCGTGGTAGCGACTTTGAAAGTCACTGTTGCAGCTTTGGCTCCAAAAATAAGTGCGGCACCCGCAGCTCCTAAAACTAAAGGAGGTGGGTATCATCAGCATCCTCTGTCCTGGGTTGTGAGGAGGAGCTTGCACCACCTAGAGGAGAAGAAATGATAGTTGAGGTGTTACAAAAACGGACTGGAATGAAAAAATGACAGAGTCTTGTTTCTGAGTTACTTTCAAAGCACAGAAGAGTAAATACTTGCGAATTCCTCAAATTGCATGAGGAAGCAAGGCTCAGTAGTGCGGAAAATAGGCTAAAGAGGTGGGGGGAGAAAGTCCTGAAGACGAAATGGAAGTTCTATGGAACAGCTAGCCTTGTTTGTATTTTCAGGTATGTCATTAATGTGTGTATGTATATGCATTAATTTATTCACATACCCTCTAAATACTTATACTATAATGGGAACAGAGGTTTCCCCAAGGAATTCCAGCTTTATAAACTTGTTACGATCCTTGTGTTGGTTTAAGGTTGGAGCAAGAGGCTGTGTTAGAGGTAGTTGACGTTAGGTTGCTGTGGAGCCAGGTGGGATCTGTTGATCACTTTTACTCAAGCTGAAAGACTTATTTTTGCATGCCTCACAAAGCCAGAGAAACTACCTTAGCTAACTCAGAATCAGGTAGTGTTGTGGCTTAATGCAGAGGCTGCTGAGAGTGCCTTCATCAACTGCCCATCCTTAGAAATGGGCAGAACCTCCCCAGGCACACTCTCAGGGATCCTTCAGAGCTTGCCCTCACCTGGGCGGCCCCTAAACCAGTCTGGGATTGGGTGAATAAAGCACAGCACGTGGGTTTGGGTGTTGTATCCTGGTAGGATGCTGGCACTGGGGTGGGCCATGCGGTCAGTATGGTGTTTGCATCTCAGCTGTGGAGTGGAGGTGATGCTTAGCTGTGCTGGGAGACCTCTGCTGAGAGCTGTTACGCCTGCACTCCTCCAGCGCACCACGGGCATCTAAATACCAGTATCAGTTCTTCAGATATGCTGGATGTTAGAGATCTGTTTGTGCCAGACTGAAAACTGGCTGGTTTAAAAGCTCTAAGGGACTTCAGTGGGAGGGCAGAGTAATACTGAAGTGCTTTTGACAAACCCATGCTGTTTTGCTTAGATACTTCTTCACAGTTCAGCCATAGTTTTTACTTTTAAAAGTAAATGTTTTGCCCTTAAGTAGTAACTCTCACTATTTCATGGGCAGCAAAGCTAGAAGTTCAGTTGCAGAGATACTGACTTACAATTGAGTTTTCTTTCCCTACAAAATACAGCTTACCTTCATGTTGAAGAATAGTATTTTAAAGGAAAACTGTGGCTGTCTCCTCTGGACTTGAATGGTGATTTGTTTTTTCCCCAGCACAGAAGAGTCAATATTTGCAGATTCTGGAGTTATTTTTGCACTTTCCTGAAACTGCATGAGGAGACAAGGATCAGTAGTGTGGAAAATAGGCTGAAGAGGTGGGGGGAGAAAGTCTTGAAGAAGAAATGGAGAGCAGATGCCAGCTTACCGCACATTAATTGTAAATACAAAAGCGGTCAATTGTTTTAAAGTAAGTGGTCCTATCTAGTGTCTGAATGTGCAGACACTCTGAGATTCGTCCCTGGTTAATTTATGTCCTTTCAGGGATTATTTGCATTCTAGGTTTAATTTCGAAGTTGAAGCTTCAAAATTCATTTTGGGCAGATTTGGCTTTTGGTTTTTTACAATCCTATTTTGAAACCTTACATGGAGGGAGAAAGTCGTCTATGGGCTGTGCTTCAGTGTTGCTGAATTACAGGTTCAGTGTGAAGAACTGGGTGACTGAGTTGTTTAAGTTGTGCTCTAGATTTACTTTCTCTGTTTGTTTATGTAGGTCAGCACTGCTGTTCCAGAATTCCTGTTGGCGTCTTGGATTTCAGGAGTTTTTTTCCTTTTGTTCAGTTTCTAAAAAGCTGCAATTTTTCTGGAGAACGGGAGGAATGTGATACTCAGGTGACCATCATCAGGAGATCATCTTTAGGAAAAGTAGCAGAGCGGTGACTGTGAAGTTGAGTATCTGTTGATGTAGGAGCTTTTGCTCCTTGCCTTACTTGTTGGTACTTGGTCATTTGCAGGAGAACAGGAAGAGTTTACAGCCGTCGGTCTCTTTCCACTATGAAATGTTAATCCTTGTTCACTGGACAACCACTCACCTTGGATGGCTTAAAAGTCTATTTTCTGCCTTTCAGCATTAATCCGGCACTGAGCTGGATTAGTGATGCCGTGTGCTGATAACAATGGGTGCGAGAGCTCAGCACACACAGCAGCAGCTGTGGCTGCGGATGCAGGGGCACCTCAAGGTCTCTTGGCAAGCAGAGCCTTCACTCATGTGTCCACTGTGTCAGTATGACCCAGCTGCCAAATGGGGTGGCAGAGGAGAGACTGTGTAAGAGAAATTACTGAGCACTTGGTGCTCTTGTCTTTCTCCTTGTTGTCACAGTGTGCTGCAGGGATCTGCAGGTTTGGAATAGCATAGAATCACAGCCTGGTTTGGGTTGGAAGGGGCCTTAAAGCTCACCCTCCCATGGGCAGGGACCCCTTCCACTGGAGCAGCTTGCTCCAAGCCCCTGTGTCCAACCTGGCCTTGAGCACTGCCAGG
>JBCJKH010011506.1:0-14188 GCA_039877255.1 Loriculus beryllinus | reverse complement strand
ACTGGTGGAAGGTGTCCCTGCCCATGGCAGAAGGATTGGAACTAGATGAGCTTTAAGGCCCTATCCAACCCAAACTGTTCTATGATTCCATGACCCTGTGATCCACAGGTTCTTGCAAGGATCCAACATCAAAGTACATTCCATGCTTATGGGTCTTAAAAACTGATTTTTTTTTTTCTATTATATATGCATGCAATTTAAAAGAGGCATTTTTTCTAACTTTGTTCATTCCTGTGGCCTATATTTGGTCAATTAATGGTCATCTTTCCTTCCATTTCCAAGCTTCTTTTCTGCCTTTCTTCTTGCTGTATCCTTTCTATCTTCTTCCTTTTTTCCCTCCCTTCCCCTTACACTTTTTTTCTCGGTCATGATTTATTCCTCCCTCTTTCACACATATCTCCCTCCATTCTTTCTGAATCCTGAAGTGACTGAAGTAATGGCTTCCTTGTCCCTTTTTTTTGATCAAGAACGCTCCCCCTTCACCTCTATCATCTTTGACGCTTTGTTTCTTCCAGCATCTCTCTCCATTGTCACCTTAGATGATCTGCTATGTTTTTCACCCTCTCCTCTTGTGGATCTGGCCTTTATTGTCAAAGCCTGTGAGACAGCATCATTGTTTGGTTCCACTCTTTCAGCAGTCAAACAGGCCATAGCTGTCTACTTCAAAACATGACACGCATTTGGGAGAAAAGGAAGATGAACTTCATTCTATCCAAAAAAGAGAGAGTTGTTTGCATGCCCGCTATTTGTTTAAGTACAAAGACTAACCTTGAGCTGAAGCTGACCGTTTTCTGGAAGTCTTTCAAATATATAATAAATTCTCTCCCTGGGGGTGTCTTTATCTTCTGCTGACAGAACAGCACTGGAAATTATTCGAGTTTCACCCATATTCACCTCTATATCATCCTTTCTGCAAAAAATTAAAAGTCATGTATTGATGCAGTAAAAGAAAAGTAACCTTTCTGACAACGTAATTTCTCTGCCAGGAATATGGATTACCCAGATTCTGACAGAAATGATGACTACAGAAAGACTAAAAGAAGGGTGCCTATTTCAGTTCAAAACAGGGAAAAAAAAAAAAAAAAAGCAAACAGGGTAGACCAACTTCTCCTTAGAATGGTGAAAAATAGCAAAGCAGATACACACAGCACTGAGAGATATATCACATCTGTCTTAATCTGGAATCTATCCCACTTACCTTCATAAAATTTATAAGATGGTGATTAAACAAATAGGCTGAATTATATGTTACTGCTACGATATTAATACAGGCTGCAATAAACTGATTGTTCACTAGAGTAAAGACTGTCTTTCAGCTGACTAGTCTGTCACTTAATCTTCTCTATGCTGTTTCTAGCACCAATATCTCATCTTGAGAAAAAGCTTTCAAGGGGAATGTGTCAGGGCCTTACATTCCCCAAGGGTACTCGTTGCTACAGGATGCAATCCAAGAGCTGACAGATTGAGCTTTTGGCACTCACTGTTTGCCAGCTAAAAACATCCCATTGCAGATTCTTCAGTCCGTTGACCACCACTAATGGAGATGAGACCTGAAACTCCCTGAGGTGAAAGGGTGTCCCCAGATCAAAAGGTGAGAAAAAGCTTACAAGTATTGTCAAATGTTCACCTGTAAAATGCTTCAGTAACATAAGGGAGCCCCTACCCCATAGCAAAGACTGAATGTAGAAGCTAAACCACTCCAACACCAAACTGAACACATTTCCTCAAAGCTTAAATACTGTGAGCATACTGCATATTAGTGGAGTAACAAGCAAGAAGCAGTAACTTCTTATAATAGAATAGGTATTTTCCAAGTAGGTGGCTCACTGTGTGCTGTTCATCACAGGAGTGGCAAATGATAAGTTCTAACAACACCAGACAAGGCAGCAACAGTTTCTGGATCCAGTTGGGCAAATCGAAAAACACTTGACTTCTTTGACTCCATCACCTTCCTTCAGAGGGAAGGGGTGGAAAATGTCGTATCAGTCTTTACCATAGGAGGAACAAATAGGCAATTATCAGTATGTGATACGAATGCATAAACCATATCATTTATTCTAACCAGAAATGGACATTCTCTCTTGTTAGCATTATGTGATCCTTGATAATCTTTCAACCATAAAACTAAAATTTGTTAATGCAGGAAGCTCTGCATAGTAAACAAAACATTCAAAATTCTCTGCAATGGAAAATGTATGTCTGATCTGAAGGTAGGCCAAATATCCTGAGGGATCAGAAATGCTCACATTATTGGCAGCCTGCTGAACAGACTGTGAGTCATTTCTGAAATGCAGACTTCAGAGGTTCAAGCTATGTGCCCAAAGCTTTTGGTTTCCCAGCTCCCCATCTGCCTGACTGGGACTGAAAACCAGGCAGGAAGATGGAAGCCCTCATGCTCTGTAGCAGAGCATTAATTAAAAGATGGGGATCCCAAGGAAAAAGTCCCTTGTTAAATGTCCAGGAGGTCCATCTTTCTCACAGCCAGCTGCCTATCTGCAAATGGTCATCCAAGCAATTTCTGACTATGTTTATTCCTTTCTCTTTCTTATTTTTGAACTGTAAGGGAAGTTAGCATGCACCTTTTCAGAAGCTGAATTATATCTAAGCCAAGAGAAAATAAAAGAATCATTAAACTGAAAAGCTTTCCCCTGTGAGGCAAGGAGGCATCACCTTTGTGGAATATCTCATGCCAAAATACATAAGTGCTTTCAGAAAGATGTTTTAGACATGCAGCTGTCCCAAGGAAGGGCAAAGCAAAGTAGCCACAGTCAGCACCATGGTGGTCAGTAGCCAGTAGAGGTGTGCAAGGATGAGATCTCTCTGGCAAGCACCTTCAGGTAAGCTATAAAAGGCAAAACAAGCATGCTTCACCACCTTTTTTTTTTTTTCACTATTCTTTTAATATTGAGCCACATTAAAGCATATCCTTATTCCGCGAGAAATGTTTTTGTTAAACAGGCTGATAGAGACCCATATGGAAACATCTATATTGACATTAGTCTGTGATTCTCCCCATGAGTCACCCATTTGCTGTTTTGATCACTTTTGGATCATTTTGTCTAAACTTATCCCTCCGCCAGAGACAAGAACATGTGGCTTACTTGCTCAGCACTGGTTTCTCATCATTAACTGGCATGACCTCTACTGAAATGGTTCTGATGACTTTATGTTTCCCATCTGATAACTGGATACTAAAGCTGTCAGTGAGGTTTTCCGAATTGTCATGCATGTACATCAGCTTCATTCCTATGCAGAGGGCAGTGGGGAAAAAAAAGGAGAGGGAGAAAAATGGAAAAATCAAATAAATCTGACTGCAGCAAAATCTCTCACATCATTTCTTTCTGTTTCCCCCTCACCCTTCTTCTATCTCCCTTCCCCATATGACCTGTCAGAGCCAGCTTGTTTCAGCTACCAGAAAATAAGCTTGGTGAGCCACTGATGTTCATTAATCTAGCAACATACTATTGTCTCAAAGACACCAGCATGACTGGAGTAAAGAGTGACTCCCTCCACAAAAAGGTTTCTGTTGATCTGAAAAAGGCAATTTCTTCTCTCCTCATTCCAATTCATTTTAACAGGGACCATAGCAAGGGTGAGACTATCAGGCAACACTCTTCTGTGCCTTAATCCTCAGGGATCTTTAAACAAGCCTGGGGAGGACAGCTGACCTTGTGGCTGTGATCATAGCCAGTCAGAGGATCTGGGCTGGAGGTAGCTTGGTCACCATTGTGGAAGGGAAAAGAGAAAAGCCAAGTCATTGGAAGAGATACAAAAAACAGCAGTTGGGAAGCCTGAGGAATTTGAGGTGGGAACTTGACAGTTCTGAAGGTTCATATTAGGCAACAGAGAAAAGAAAAATCTCTCCTCAGGTTTTGAAGAGGCATGGTTTCCAGGATAATCTGCTCCAAAATTTTGCCAGGCACAGAGGTGACACTGACTGGTCTGTAATTCTCCAGGTCATCCATTTTCCCCTTCTTGAAAATGGGGGTTATATTTCCCTTTTTCCAGTTGTTGGGAACTTCACCTGACTGCCATGATTTTTCAAATATGATGGCCGGTGGCTTAGCAACTTCATTTGCCAGCTCCCTCAGGACCCGCCGATGGATTTCATCAGGTCCCATGGATTTGTGCACGTTCAGGTTCTTGAATGAACTCCATACCTTTTATAAAATTTGTGTCTGTTCAGTGATGATGCACGGGAATAAAGAGGATTTAATTGGTGTCTTTGGTCAGCAACAATGATTTCAGTAATATCAATAAGCGTTTGTTTTTTTTTTCCTGAATATACACAGCAAGGATGTTTACAGTGATCTCGTCACTATAGTATCTTGCTTCAAGAATGCCATGATGTTTAAGTACTAACTTGTTACTATAGCTTCATGTTAATTAAATAGTGTCCTATAAGGTAATCCCGTAAAATACAGTAGGCCAGATCTGAATAAAATCAATGCTTATATGGCAGGTATTAAAATAACATTTGATATTTCAGTGCTTTAGCAGAGATGACATTTTTTGATTTAAAAGCATTTTCTTCCAGAAGTACGTGTTCCAAGCATCCATTACATCGTATATAAGCACACCTAGGTGTATCTGTTTATCTAACTACAGGACTGTTGCCCAAATCACTACAAAATCAATATGCCTGAATATTGTGTTAAAGTGCAGTTCATTATAGTGGAGTTGTAAAAATAAGGTTGTATTTAGCTGTGGCCACATGCACTCATTAGCATAGAAGAGTATAAATCTTAAATACTAACTAGCAATATGCATCTTGGTAGTGACTTTTTTGCTTTATTTCCAGGGGGGACAAACTTTCTTTCTTTCTTAAAGTTCTTTCTTAAACTGCTTTCTTACATTACTTTATATTGTTTAACATATGCCATATTGTAAATTGAGAAATAAGCGTCTTCCAGAATGACATCAGATATAAATGATCAGAATTAATTTCTGCAATATTTTTGGAACAAATAAGGTGCAAATTTGTATATTTTAGTAATAGGATAATATGTTCTAATTTAAATACATAGAAAAAATTCTAAAATATTAAAACTCAGCAAAATAAAATTACTGTTTTAACACAAGCTCTAATCTTTTAAGTATAAGTAGCAACATGCTTAGTTTTCTTTTTTTTTTGGTAGAAGTAACTGCCACTGTTTGCAAAATCCTAAACATGCATGTATTTTGTGAAGGTACATCAAGTGTAGCAAGAGCCTGGAGTAGCACCTTTGATGAACTTCTTGGAAAGCAAATTAGTCATACCTTCAGAACCTACTTCAAACTGAATTACTCTGGGCTAGCAGAGTATCCTGACTTCTTTGCTGTATTCCTTGTATTACTTTTAGCAGGTAAGACAAGATGGCTTCATTTATGGTAGTTGTGATGTCTTACAGACAAAAATGCTAAGTTGTAGTTTGTGTTTTACCAGAAATACCTTAATAATGTTTAAGAAGTTCAGATGCACATTTGCTTATTGACTCAATGACTGTGGGAATTAAATGTGTATAATCAAGTTCTGTGTGCATACTCTTCTCTTGTTGAAGCTGGGACATAAAATAATCACTTGTCAGTATTACACAGTTCTCTGTGGGCTTTATCATTGGTAAAAGCTTTCAGAGGGACGTTGAAGTTAAGCTCTGTAGTTCGATGACGTTATGTACTCTCCTTAAATAACATATTGTGCATGTAATGTATACTTGTGTTTTGTTTTGGTTTTTTTCCTAAATTGATAATTTATTAAGTATAAAAAATAACATTCTCATTTCTAAGTCTTCAAAAGAGTAGTTTAGCCTAGAACCTGTTTGTGCTAAAGGGACCCCAAGGTACTGGTGTGGCCCAACACACCACTTTGAAACCTGACAAAATATTTTTGGTCAACTTCACTCAGTTCTGTTTATTTTTATCTTCACTCTTGTATCATGTGTTTAAATCACAGAAGTTAACACCAACTATATAACTATGTGCTTTTTGAGATATCAGATAGCTCAAAAATATCTTCTGCATGTTTGCATTTAACAACTGCTTTCCATAAGGGAATGTTCTTACTGCCATAGGAGTGAATGAAGTAGTAAATGTATTCTAAAGTGTATAGTTTTTTAGTCAGCCAATACTAAAAGCATTTCAGTATTCAGTAGAGTTCTTATCTTTATCTCAAATATGTGTCGTGTTCAGTCTGTCTTTAGATCAAACATAAGCTGGAGCTTATCTTCTCTGTAAATTGAAGCTCAGTTATATGGGTATAACCGCCTGTTATTCTGAGTGGCTTTTTGGACTTGGTACTTAGAAAAACATTTCTGTTCAACTTCTAATGACAAGCAGTGCATCTGAAGATTTTATTAGGTCTCTGTACATAAAAAGACGAGTTTCCACACTTAGGAAGATCAGGGTGTTTACTAGACAAGGTTTAGTCCAGCATCCTGCCGTTTGTAGCTCAGAGCTGCCACAAACAGAGTTCAGACCCTTACGTCTTCAGGAATGATGGGAATGAATTTGGTGTGTAGGTGGAACTGACCTTTCAGTTTCACTTCTTCCAAAGGAAAAAGGAAAACCAAACATTTTGACAAGCAGAGCACTGAAACAAACCAAAATATGAAACACTAGTGTAGATGCTGCCATCTCTTGTGTTCTCTCCGTTGCTTCTTCCTACCATCAGACGTAGAGATTCATGATGGAAGAGGAGATGTTCTTCTGTGGTTTGCCACTGCTTCTGAGTTTTCATTTGTGTCCTGTCTTTTTATCCCCACCATCATTCCTTCTTCACTTCCTTTTCACTTGTGTGGCAAATTAGCTCTGCAGGTTTCTGTGCTAAGCAGCTCAACCACCAGTGGAGGAACTGGTGGAATTTACCGCTGCTGAGAGGAGAGGAAGAATGAGTATTGTTAACAGAGAGTCAACAAACATGATCTTTACTCTTCACACCTTTTTGCACTTTAAGAGAATATCCTTGTACAATGTAAGAAATGACATCTGGACTTCAGGTGGTGAATTACGACCCACTCACATGGAGAATGCTCTTCTTGGAGCCATCTCTCTTTGAATCTGGATTTGCTGAAGAAACATTGTAGTTGGCCCTTGCATATCACCACAGGAAGCAGGACTTTTCATGAAAGAAGAGTACTCTTCTGTGCCCCTGGAGCACTGGCAGACATGACACTCAGGAAAAACTAAAGGCTGAGAGCAAATTGCAGGGGACAGCCACACTAGATGTGTTATTCTCCTTATATTCTTAGGAAAGACATTTTAATGATTAGAATCATAGGGCTTTTCTTTGCAAGGCTCTTATTTTCAGTGTTCTCTCAAGAAAAAGAGATACTGAAGCACAAGTGTTTAAACAGAAACAATATGCTGTGAATAAGCTGACTGGAAATGCTGCTACACGTTTGGGGTGAGGTTGTCTGTCATTGGAAGTAATAAAAATACAGCTGCATGTTATCCATTGGAGTTTGGTTTATTCTGGAAGCTAATTTTTAAGACATGGAGGGTTATTTATTGGTTGTGTCACAGGAATATTTGGACTGTTCTAATTTCAGGCTTCAGCATTTTTACATTTCAAGCCAAGTAAAGGAGAAGAAAATATGTGGTGCATCTAACCCAGTTCAACAGAATGGACTCTAACCAGTTTCTGTAAATATACTATCTTCTGTGTTGTTTCTAACCATAGCAGTACTACATATATTATTCTAAAACTTAGTAAAAGCAATTTTCATGCTACACTAGTACATTCAGGTCTCAAAGCACTGCAAAATATCCTTTGATATGCTTCAGAGCCAGTTTATTTTTTCCATGGGCAGTAGGAAGACTTTGCTTTTGAAGTAGGAGTCCAAGTTTGACATCCACATTTTTGCTTTTCCTTCAGGATATGTAAAAGGAGTCCCTGGGGGAAGGTGTGGTGTGTACCCTTACTACAATATGCATTTCATATGCAAGCAGATAAGCGTGTTTAGATTTAGAAAGTGGCATTCCGTTTGGATTTTTTGTTGTGAAGACTGTGGATATGATTTATCTGAACAGCAGCAAGACTATCTCCCTCCCTCCCTGCCTGCTTTAGCTGGGCAAATAGCTCCTGGTTTGCAAACCTTCCAATCATCCCGTCTGCAGAGCCTCCACCCCTCAAGCACCAACAGCCCTTGCACCACCTGCAGCCGGCTTTTAAAGCAAATATTTTAATAAAATCACTTTCAGTCATTACTCTTCCTTTTAAGACGGTGAAAATTGGGGATTGAGTAAGAAGAGCAGAAGTTTGCCCAGCAGAAGTTGCTCTAATCAGGTTTGTAATGAAATTCACTGCTGAATGAAGTAATCTGAAAGCAACATAGTTTATCATAGGAAACTTTGTGCTTTTTTAGTAGCAAGAGCTGTGATATGCAGTATTGCATTAGCTTACATTACAGCATTTTTGTGTCTCTGACAAAGTGCAAATTACAGTGTTAATATATAGAAGATACAATTCCTGTTTTTCTTACTAGTCTATTGGGAAGGTGATTCCGCGTTGAATGATAAAACTTTCTTCTTCTGTTTATTAGACTTCTGTTATAGGTGCTGCTTTCCAGCTTTAGGGCTTTAAGTATTATTTAAATACACTACTTCAGATGTTCCAAGGCATTAGGAGTTTTGTGAAAGTCTTGGGCACAACATCAACTTTAGGGCACTTGCTGTAAAACCATGTATTGTTTGTGCATGTGTGTGCACACAAATCATGGACTAGACCTAGTTTTGCTTCATCTCTATATGAATTCTTCTACTTTCATATGTTGTTACACTAGATGTAATCAATGCAAAAGTGCAATTTTGAATAAGGCTAAATGTACTTCAGAGCAAACAAAATTTCTCATAAATTCTACATATGGAAAACAAAATGTAAACTTTAATTTTTTCAGGAAAATGAGGCTGTATAATCTATATATAACATGTATATATTTATATTTTCCTATTTTCAGTGTTACATACTGAAGTGTGTTTTCCCTCATTGGTATGCTGTTTAAATGTTAAACTGCTGCACCTAAAATTGATGGTATAGTATATAGTATTAGCTCAACAAAATAGTTTATAAGTAAACTATCCTGAAGTTACTTTTGCTATAGGAATCTTTAAACATCCATCTCAGTAACAGGATTAAAACTTTTAGAGGTTTTGTATTGCTTTATAACAGTTGCTTTCCATTTGAGATGTTTATCTTTTTTATTAGAGTTTTTAATGGAAAATTTTGTAGGAAAAGTTGAATGACAACTGCAGTAGAACTTTGGGTTTTCCCATCTGTAGCTTGGGTTTGATGTGTACTAACTTAAAACACTTATTACATGTAGCTATATTGAAATATTCCTTTAATGGAAGAGTGTGGTAATACATGACATAAGTTACTTTTTGCTCCAATATCCACATATTGTTTGCATTTTGTTTTGGGTAGGGGCTGCTAGGTTATTTTTACATAGAAAATACTTCGCAAAAATGGTAGATTTTACCTGACTGTGAAACAGTCAAAGGATTTTTAAAAGTGAATATAAACTTTGCAGAGGGAGACTTTGTCCCTTGGGTTGTGTTTGTGTTTAGAAAGTTTTTTTGACACTAAACTTTTCCTGTTAGAAGAGAGCTAACAATTAAATGTTCCTGATCATTCAGCTGAATGGAAGAGTTGGTATGAATTATAAGGCTGGACTCATCTTAGCTTCCAAATGAGTGGTGGTCAAGCAGTAAATTATGTGGTTCTTAACTGCCCAGGAAAGACTGAAATAAAGAAGGGTCTGTCAACAGCTACTGTAGAAAAAAACAAGAGAATAAAGAACAAAGGGGATTGGAGAAGTATTTGTGCTTATTAAGGTACTCTGACAAATATTATGAATGTCCATTGGATGTGAGGAATTTTGGAATTCTCCCCCCCATGTTAGATAGATCTGTTCCATTCCTTTCCTGTCTGTCCTGCCTCTTTGCTGCATGCAGTTGAAGGGATAAAAGTGCAAACCACAATGTGAATGACATGGCAATTCTTTCTAGGAATGGGTTCAAGGAAGGAGGAGGCTTGAATATTGGCTTAACATTGGTCAGGTCTAGGGCATTTGAACTGCGGCTGAACTTTTTCAGAGGACTGTTGGACATATTCAGTGTTACAGAACAACAATCTGTAGCTAAAGAGAAACTTAGTCTAGAAGAGGCTTCAGAAGTGCAGTGACCCAGCACATGCAGAGCTAGAGAGCTGCCCACTCAGTTGTACACAGCAAAAGGAACGTGCAAAGGTCAGTTACAAATGGACTTCACAGGTGTTTGTGGGAAATGTTTCTGTAAAGTAGACTTCACTGAAGGGGTGCTTAGCACAGGTTTGAATGCATGGGAGAAGCAACTGATTGGGTCTGCTACTCACAGAGATAACTCACGCTGCTGGTGAGTGCAAGGGCATTTTACTTTTTGGTTTCTTATGACCAATTTCCTATGCTTGAACTCTGTATAAGCTCAGGATTCAATCTTGGCTCTGCTTAAACCACATGAACAACTCAGGCCACTCTGACCGATTGTGCTTTTAGGTTCCACGCCTAACACTGTTCAAATGCAGGCAGGTATCCAAGTCTGCTCCAAGAAATGTAGGATGGGTGTCTCAGAGATGCCTCAGAAACACTGTGAGCTCTGTCAGCAGCAGAGGATTATGAGAGCTTATTTTCTCCTTGATTGGTTACCCAATATATACCAAAACCCCATTTCCCAAGCTGGCCGGTGTGCCTCTCCTGGAAGGCTCAGAAAAGAGCCAGTGCTCAACAGCTGTGCAGGATGTTCACCAAAGGTCCAGGCTGTGCTGGTGGAGTTCAGGGCAGCAGAGGTGAAGTGGAAGCAGAGGCCACAACAGTCTGCTAGGATGAAGCAGGCTTGGACTGCAGCAGCAAAAGGAGGAAGTAAAAAGGAGTAATTAGGAAAATAACTGAGACAAAGTAGGACAGACCACTTTTTTCTGTGTTCACTTACCCTGCTTCATGTTTCTCTCTGTCTTAAAGTTCAACAGACAAGGAAACCATGAGATCTGGCCAACCATGCCAAGGCAGGAATAAGACCTTTTTTAAAGCGTGTGTTTGCAGTCTGTGTAAATTTATCTAAGGCAATGCTGCCACCAAAAGGCACACACAGCTGTTACCTTCTTTTCTTCAGTAAGTTAGTGTTTGAGCATGCAAAGTGCTCAATCACTGTGTTATGATGACCTGTGCCTGTGAGTCAGCACATGTCAGCACTGAGCCAGAGCCCAGGTTGCTCTCTTGCAATAATGGGTAATGCAATAAAAGGTCTGTCTTAGAAGGGGCATCTCAGAAAAAGGTTACACTTGTCAGTGATATCTGAAGACACTTTGTCACTGGTTACCTTTGTCATTTGGTCTTGTGTGGAGGCCAAATATCCTCATCAGTTCCCACTGCTGCACCTTCTTATCAAGGCCCTTCGGTGACATGGCTTAGTGTGAGGCATCCATGCCCATGCCAAGGTGGTTGGGACTAGATGATCTCAAGGTCCTTTCTGACCTGAACTATTCTATGATTCTATGAAGTGATCAGTACCAGCATCTTGGGATGATTCAGACAAATCGGAAAGGGGGCCACATCTGAGATATACAACAGCGAACTTGGCATACAGCAGTAGGAAAAACCCGCCATGTTTCTGCAACAGTGAAATTGTAAGGGCATACAGTCCACAAGAGTGTTGCTAGGGGCTACAACCTCATGAGTATATCAATATAACATCCTAAGTGGCTGCTACAGCTTCAGAAGTGTCATTATGGAAAAAAAACATAATGGCCTTAGCAATACTTTGTCAAGCTACATCAATGGTAGATGAACCTGGCTTTGAGGGAGTGGAGCACCTCAGCCTCAGGCCCAAGGAAAGGCTGCACTTAGTAAAGAGTTCAGGAGCTACAGCAAGGGATTTTGCTGGAACAGTTAAGTACTGATTCCCCTCAGAAGAGGCTATGGATCTCTTCTGTTTGCCACATGCACATCATCTTAATTCTGAAGCTGATGTGTGAACTCTCCTTAGCAGATGAAGTCTACATACCATGGGCAGATACTTATCCCTGGGAGGTTGATGGGCTGAAAGGAGTCTAATTGGAGCAGTGCTTTGGGAACATGCCTCTTGCCTCCTAACACTGTCCTGGGACCTATTACAGGAATAGGGAGGAAATGGTTCCGCACAGAGATATCTCTCCCTTTCTTTTTCATACCCAAGAGGATTTTTTTTCAAGCAATCTAGTATTAGGGTGGCAGTTCTCTTGCTTCTGACTCTCTCCTAGATCAAACACTGTTAAGTGAGCTATTAATGCAAAGTGATTGCTGTTAGTGGATTGAACTGTAGTGAGTAGAAATGCCCTTTACTGGTCTAGGAGACTGATAAAGATGAGGGAGGAATCTAACACCAGAATATTTTGCCTAAATGAAAAAGATTCTCAGTTCCCTGGAGGGTTCCACTTAAATGATGAGCATAGATATTTATGGTATGAGTTGCAAAAATAAACATCAGTTTGGGGAGATGGCAGGTGGTATCTCTTAATTCTTACCAAACTCTTAGTCATTAAAAAAAGAAATCCAAGCAAATATGTAAAGAAAAACAGAACTTGTACATTAACGTTACCTGTTTGAGATATTATAGTCTATGGGATGTCAGTGTCTTGCCTCCCAAGCAAATGCTTTGGACCCTCAGCTACCATTTTTTTGAGCTGGGAAGCAAGCTGTTCCTAGCAGGCACCTGCATCACAGGCCAGAGAAGTGCTGCTCACCTACTGGCCTCCTGGACCTAGCTGGTCACAAAATCCAACCTTGTGTGCAAGAGCCGATCGCACCCCACACCGTGATGTGCGCTCAGAATACTGAAGAACCACAGTTGGCATGGGATGAGGAGGTTTTATTAGATGAGAGTTGCACAAGATTTCTTGTAAAGATAATTAGTTCTGGGCAACTTCATTGGTGTGGGAGGGAGTAGAAACACTATTTTAATCTGCTTTTAAGCAGTTTTTACTGAAGCAAATTCTAGAGGCAAAAGCCATGTATTTGAAGACAAAAGGAGGTGGCATTGGCTCTGTCAGAACCTGTGTTTTAAAGCTGTTGCTGTTTATAGCTTTAGTGTTGGAGGTTTAGGTCTTAAAAATCCCTATTTATGTTGGTGTTGATCCTTATCTTAGAAGTCCTTATGACATGAGATCATAGAAGTCTATTCTAGTTCTGTTTTAGAAATGGTTAGGTTGCCATTAGCAAATAAATAGAAACAATTACTTCTTTTTAAAGCAGTGTAGTGACCCTAAAGATAATGGATATCTTTCCCTAAGGGAATTAGTGTTAAATATAAAATTAGAAATACTGAATCCCGAATTTGTTTCCTGCGAGAAAAGCATATGCCAGCTTATTTAATGTCACAGAAGAGTATAAATATATAAATTAGTGTGTGTGATTAAAGCTTTTTATGCAAATACATTTTTTCATTGTTTTTTACTGGTGTTTACCTTTTTATGTACTGTAATGATTTTGTTTTATTTCAGAGCTCTACATTCACCATGTTGCCCTGTGGACCAGCTTTGTCCTTTGTTCGGTGTCTTTTGCGGAAGAAGAATGTCAGTGGTGAAAGTCTCGAGGACTCCAAGTTGTGCCGATGCTTATCAACAGTGGACCTTGTAGCCCTGGGAGTAGGAAGTACCCTTGGTGCTGGTGTTTATGTCCTTACTGGAGAATTAGCCAAATCTGAATCTGGACCTAGCATCGTTGTTTCTTTCCTCATTGCTGCACTAGCATCTGTGATGGCAGGTCTCTGCTATGCTGAGTTTGGTGCTCGTGTTCCCAAGACTGGCTCTGCATACTTGTATACTTACGTAACTGTAGGGGAACTGTGGGCTTTTATCACTGGTTGGAATCTCATTTTAGCCTATGTTATAGGTAAGCTTAAGAACAAACACAGGTCTCAAGGGCTTCTGAGATGGCAGATGTAAGATACAGTTTTGGGTCTATCTTTCTTTTCTGTCTTTGTACTTAGCTATTCTTGCTTTTTACTCCTACTGAGATGAAATGACCAAAGTAATTTGATTAGGCTATGTCCTCCTGTGCATCATCATTGCAGACAGGCTTTTTGCAAGATGTTTTTGTAAGCAGTGAATCTTCAGCAGAATGAATCATAGAATCATAGAATAGTTAGGGTTGGAAAGGACCTTAAGATCATCTAGTTCCAACCCCCTGCCATAAGCAGGGAC
>JBCJKH010011504.1:0-11352 GCA_039877255.1 Loriculus beryllinus | reverse complement strand
AAGCTGCTGGGCAAGGTGACGATCGCGCAGGGTGGTGTGCTGCCCAACATCCAGGCCGTGCTGCTGCCCAAGAAGACCGACAGCCATAAAGCAAAGAGCAAGTAAAAACTGAGGAAGGCTCCCGCCTTACAAGTTAACACAAAGGCTCTTTTTAGAGCCACCCACTTTCTCATAAAAGGAGCTGTACATTTGAACATTAAAAAAAAAAAAAAAAAAAAAAACAAAAAAAAACCCAGAACCCTCTAAATTTGTAAAACATAAGTAGTTCTTGAGAGCCCGAGCTTTCAATGCAGAGCAAAACCTATTGTAAAGTTAATTCAGTAAAATGCAACATGTTAATTGCTGGTAAGCACAATACTAAGATTCCATGTGGAATGAATTGTTCTGCTCTCCTGGGGGACAAAGTCCCAAAGCTGATGTTGCAAGGAATTTGCAGCTTCCCCTTTTGCCTCTAGGCCTTGCCCTTTCTGAGCCTCTGGAAGTGAAGTAATTCACCAACATCTTTAAAAGCCACTGTGCCCCTTCTAAACAACCCTGTGACCTACGGATGTGTCCTTTTTTAATACCAACAGGCATTCTGAATTAGTAATGTTTCATACAATTTTCTCACAGCTCTGCCTGAACTGCTGCAACTGAAAGCTGGTTTCGGAATAGTCAGCAATTTTGGGATGGGCAGTTTGAGGTAAAAAGGACTGTTTCCAGTTCCAATTCTACCTTACCTATAGCACTGAACACCACCATATAGATGTTGAAACAGAAACAGAAAATTGGTGATTATAGGTCAACAAATATGTTTTAATAATCAATCTGAAAACAGATTTTTTGTAATCGTAACACCATGCAACATTTTAGTACCACTGACAATCACAATGCCAAGAGGTAACAAGCAGTTTACAGGCCTATGGCAAAACAAAGTGTTGTAGGCAATAAGGAAAACATCAGGGAATATTCCTTTCAAATCTCCATACTTTGAAAAATAAAATGCTTTTAGTTTTAATCTGTTTACATGTGGTCTTGGTGAAGTGCAGGTGAGGACTTCTCCCTCTTACTCACAGCCAGCTGTTTCAATACAGCACATATGTTAGCCTCATATCTTAGTTTACGTATTACTTTCAGTGCAGGAATCTGTCATTGAAGAATATAAAAAACAAAACAAAACAAAAAAAAAAACAAAACAAACAAACAAAACAAAAAAAAAAAACAACCAAAAAACAACAAAACACAAATCCCCAAAAACCACCAAATATTTCACAATCTGCTACAAAAGTAGAGTCCAAGATGATAACGGGAGCGAGTTTTGTTGTGCAGAAGCAGGGAAACACTCAGCTGCAGTCATGTCTCCTGAGATAATGCTGACTCAGATTTTTCACCAATCAAGCTGTGTCAGAAAAAAAACACTGCCAAATCATGAAGTGACAGGGTGCTGATTATAATTATTAACAAAACCTGGCCGTGATAAGCTCTTCCGTCACCTAATTTATTAAGAAAATAAATATTTCAGTAGCAGAGCGTTCGGGAACGGTGCCTGTATTGTGTGCACACTAAGCAACACAGCACAGGCTGGTATGCTGTAAAAAAGTCATTCCCTTCTAGGATACAAACAGCCCCCCACCGAACTTTCACCTCCTTCTTGCCTTGCTGCATCATGCACTAATTGGATTTATTTAAATTATTTTGAAAGGGGTAAAGGATTTGGGACAAAGGAGTTAGTTTCTAATCCATATTCAGTGCTCAAGATGAGCCTGTGTTACTTCCTCCTCTTTGAAACCAATTTGTGCTTAAAATATACATTCAAATGTCCTGTTTTCAGTTCAGATTAAGAGAAGACCCTTTAAAGAATAACAATTAATTACTTTGGAAGTTTAGGTGACCATGTCGCGAATTTTATTTAGAAGGAAAAACAAAAGTTTCTGCCTCCCGAGGTCTCTCCGGGTCCAGGACTCGTGGTTTATCGTCTCTTTTTTAACTCACCCTTTGCTTCTCCGAAGGGAAACTTCGCCGAGGGGAACAACAGTCTTTCTTTTCCACGGCGCTGCGAACCTGGGGATGTGCATGACCGAAATTCGGATAAAACCCCGCTTTTTTGCCTCCTAAGAAACACAAAATGAGAGGGGAGATGGGAGCGTTCGGCCGGGCGGCGGGGCGGGCGCTGCAGAGCACCAATCACCGCGCAGCCCCTCCCTATAAATACGAGGCCGCGGACCCGCTTCAGGCCCAGTGGTTTCCCCCGATCCGTGGACAACGACTGCAGCCATGTCGGAGACCGCACCCGTCGCCGCCCCCGCTGTGTCTGCTCCCGGTGCTAAGGCCGCCGCCAAGAAGCCGAAGAAAGCCGCGGGCGGCTCCAAAGCCCGGAAGCCTGCGGGCCCCAGCGTCACCGAGCTGATCACCAAGGCCGTGTCTGCCTCCAAAGAACGCAAGGGCCTCTCCCTTGCCGCTCTTAAGAAGGCGCTGGCCGCTGGTGGCTACGATGTGGAGAAGAACAACAGCCGCATCAAGCTGGGGCTCAAGAGTCTTGTCAACAAAGGTACTTTGGTGCAGACCAAGGGCACCGGTGCTTCTGGTTCTTTTAAGCTCAACAAAAAGCCAGGCGAGACAAAGGAGAAAGCAACCAAGAAAAAGCCTGCAGCCAAGCCCAAGAAGCCAGCGGCCAAGAAGCCTGCCAGCGCTGCCAAGAAGCCCAAGAAAGCTGCAGCAGTGAAGAAAAGTCCCAAGAAAGCAAAGAAGCCGGTGGCTGCTGCTGCCAAGAAGGCCACTAAAAGCCCGAAGAAGGCTGCCAAGGCTGGTCGCCCGAAGAAGGCAGCAAAGAGCCCAGCTAAAGCCAAGGCAGTGAAGCCCAAAGCAGCCAAACCTAAAGCAGCCAAGCCCAAAGCTGCCAAGGCAAAGAAGGCGGCGCCCAAAAAGAAGTAAAAAGACTGAGAAGTAATTATAGTCTACTCATTTAAATAAACCCAAAGGCTCTTTTAAGAGCCACCCACTTATACTCAGAAAGAGCTGGAACACTACAGTAATCACAGCAGCACAACCAAATCTTAAAAAGGGGTTGGCAGGGATTCATACTAGGTTAAGAAAGTTACCGTTTCTGAAACGCGGGCGGTCTGTGCTGCCTGCATGGGAGACCAGAGCTAACTTAAAGAGGAAGTCTTGCTCCTTTCGTGCAATTCAGGAGCCCGGCTGCCGCTCCGCCCTCCCTGAGATTAACGGGGCCGGCGCCAGCGCTAACTTGGGTCCTTCCGCTGCGGAGCCGGGAGGAGGTTAAGTGTCCCGCGCGGGGCCGGGATTGGTCCCTTTCGCCCACCCGGCCAAGCCCCCTTGGCGTCAAGCCCCGCCTCTTAGGGCGGTGACCCCACACACAGACCCGCGGTGCAGTCCCTCATGCTGTTACGCGCAGCGCCGCACGGGCCCCCTTCCCGGGGGCTCTGTGGCAAGAGCGGATAGATTAGGGATGGGGAAAACGCGTGCGCAGTGCCCACGTTCTGCTTACACCCCGCAGCTTCTGCGGGCAAAGCTGCATTTTCACAGCGGTGAGGCGGGACAGGCGAGAGCTGCTGTCTGACCCCAAGTCCCTGCGTATCACCCACAGCCCCGGCTTCACGCCAATTCAGAGTAAATTAACTCATGCACACGTTTAGACATCGGTGTTTTAAACCGGAAAACCCTTCCTAAAGAAAAATTTTATCCTATTTAATCAAGTACGGCAGGTACCTCACTGGAAAAAGCGAGTATTAAGGGGGGGGGGGGGAGGGGAGAGGGGGGTATGGACAGGGAGGATTGGACCCGCACTTAAAACATCCGAAAACTGAAACCAAGCTACAAAGGCACCCGGACAACTTGCTTTCAAGATTTATTATTCACTGAAAGAGGCAGGAATGTTTTTTAATTATTATTTTACAGGTTTAGTGCAAGTTCTTAACAACAGAATTTTCTACCGGACATACTAAGAGGAATTTAAGTACTTCGAAAATAAAAGTCCACCTACCTTCTCCATGGGACTAAGTTCTGGAAACTGAGTGAGCTACCAAAGCACTGGGACACAGTTGTTACTGCTTTCTAGCCACATTCAAAACCAGCTAGTATTGCGTGCTCAAGTTTTAAACAGCCAAACCTTTATGCCGGATGCAGGCTGCAAATCAAAATTTCTCCACTGTCAGAAATTAAATAGCTTCAATTAAGTTACCTGAAAAAACAAGCAGCTCACTACTTCATTGGTGACACACAAATGATCACGTTACTTACGAGCCTTTCAAAACCAGTAGCAATTCAGCCCTTCTACTTGAAAAAATTGGTGGCTCTTAAAAGAGCCTTTGGGTTGAAACTGTTGAGGTTTTAATATTCTACTTAGAGCTGGTGTACTTGGTTACAGCCTTGGTACCCTCGGAAACTGCGTGCTTGGCCAGCTCACCCGGCAGCAGGAGCCGCACGGCCGTTTGGATCTCCCGAGAGGTGATGGTCGAGCGCTTGTTGTAGTGCGCCAAACGCGAGGCTTCGCCGGCGATACGCTCGAAGATATCGTTGACGAAGGAGTTCATGATGCCCATGGCCTTAGAGGAAATGCCAGTGTCGGGGTGCACTTGCTTCAGTACCTTGTACACGTAGATGGAATAGCTCTCCTTGCGGCTCTTCTTGCGCTTCTTGTCACCCTTCTTCTGCGTCTTGGTGACAGCTTTCTTGGAGCCCTTCTTAGGCGCAGGAGCGGACTTGGCCGGCTCAGGCATTACGATAACTCCAGGGTTGCTATGACACACCGGAATACGCGGCACTGTGCGTACTCCTGTATTTATAGGTCCCTTATGCAAATACTTGGCTTCAGAGTTAAGCGCTTCTATTGGATAGCAGCTGAAGTGGCGTCACCTCTCTTAAGAACGGCTTTGCAATTTGTCCTTTTTAAATACCACGCTGTTATTGGTTATTAGTGCGGATCGTATCAACCAATCGAAATGAACTCTTTCAATCCCAAGGTTGGTAGCGAAGCTCGGCCGCGGCTGCCTGTCCCCGCCTCTCCGCCGGGCTCCCGCCCCTCTAGCGGCAGCTGCTTCTGCGGTTTTGTGCGTGCAGTGTGAGACGTGGTGATCCGCACTTCATCCAGGAAAAAAACACCTTAGAGAAATTTGAAAGGGATTTCGACACTCTTTTGGATTGGTTGGTTTTGTTGTTGGGTTTTTTTTTTTTTTTTCCATTTAAGAAGTGGTATATCTGCATACTTCATGTAATAACTTGTGCTTATAATGACCACAAGTTAAAAGGGAAAAAAAACAACCAGAAAAGCATGCAGAGGATCTGGAACACAAAGCATTGCTAATAGTGTAGGAAAATAATTCTTTTGGGTCCACAGAGTATGGCCTGACTGTCAGGACTTTAAATGATTTACTTTGTAACTTGAAAGAATGTGAATTTCTTTTGAGATGCAATACATATTGGATGAATCTGTTTTAAATCAAAACAGAGATAATCCTAGTCATTAACTGTGGATTTTAAGCTGCAATTTTAGTTTATCATAAATTAGAAATTCGAGCCGCTTTGTTGCAACTTTAACTACATTACACAAGAGGAAAATATACATATTTTAAGTATACCAAAATTATTTAATGGCATTAGGAATTCTGATGTGCATTTTTTTTTAATTAAAATGCAGCCACATTATGAGAGACAATTATAGATTGATTAATTAATCAATACATCACAATTCTATAAGCCACTTTCAATGGGATCAAGTTAGTTTGTGCTTGAATTAAGCTAAGACTGCATAAAATGGTATTAAAGAGTCAATGCTATAATAATGCTATTTTCTTTTGGAACTCCTAAGGGCTTTTCAAAGTCTAGACCTTCTTGGTATCCGATGAGACGGATGGCATGGTTCTATACAAGATGCCTATTTGGCACAGGTAAGTACTTTAAGGGAGGTGAGACTGCTAAAATCACAACAAAATGGACTGATCAGTTAAGGAGATTTATAAGAGTAGGGAGAGAGAGTCTGGATACTGGTGCAAGCAATAAGAAAATCTGTCACCTTACAGACTCTTTCTTTTCTGTTTTGTTTTGTGTTTTTCCTTTTTTTTTTTTTTTTTTTTTTTATTTTTTTCCTGCCTGCTGGGCAAAATTCTGAATGCACAAAGATTTCCAGTCTATTCCAAAATAGTGCTCTCTGATGAAAGAGAGCCAGGAGAGGAAAAGATGGGGCCTTTCTCTTTCCCAGTAAGGCTTGCTTGGAAATGCTTCTGCTGCACTAACTCCTAAACTTGGGAAACAAAAGCAGCTTCCCATGTGGGAAGAACAGCTTCATGCTGTCTTTATGATGCTGCAGCTCTGGTTTAATATCTACCTCCCGCATGCCAGCCCTGCTCCCTCTCATCAGATCATGGATGAGATAATTGCTCATCCACCTTCATTTGCCCTGCTTCCCCCACAGATGTCTTTAGCAGCTCCATCAGCTTGGAGAAAATCTGGTAAGGTTAGAGGGAGCTGTATCTGCCTTTTCAAGTGAAGAAGAGTAGTTCTCTCTCAGTGAAGCAAGAAAACGAGCCAGAGTGGCCCATCTTTAAATATTTAACCACTCACATGTGCTGTGAACCTGAAGGCTTTCTTTTGGCATAAACATGATTTGGAAATGAAGTTCACTGACAACATGTCTGCCTGGTAACGGGTGTTCTTGTGAGCATCTGTGAAGCTCCATGACGTGACATGCCACTCCAGAATAGTGTGTGTAGGATTGCCAGTTTTGGTTCCACACTAGCAGATAAATACTATTGCTGGAAGACAAAATGTAGAGTATCACTAGGTAATCTCAGCAATTTAAAGTGAATAGGTCCAGAAAGCAAGGGCATTAAAAACAAAGCAATCCACCCTCCCCCCTAAAAAAAACAGCTTCTGCAAATACCCCCTTTGCCACGTTAATCCTTTAAAGTCTGTTGATCACCTCCAACAAAAATTAAAATTGATCCATGTCTTGGAGAATCTAACAAGTTTTGTAAACATCAGCTACAGAATAGAAGGAAATGCAGGTTAGAGCCTTCATTGAGGAAAGGCAGCTACTGTGAACTGAACAACTAAGAAATCTGTTAATAAACCCCAACAAACAAACAACAAAACCCCAGTGAAATTCCCCAAACCCAACAGCTGAATAATAACTGAAGGACAGTCATTTCTTATGTAGGAACGATGTGGCTGCATGTGCTGCCCTTTCACAGAGATACTGGAGAGCTGAAGGCAAAAGAATTGGAAAGAGGAATGAAAAGAGGGTTAAAAGATATTTATAAAGGGAACTCAAATTCTATGAAAGAACTGATTGTGGAAGCCTAACCAATGAAGAAAGATGATCTGAGTGTCTACACGATTCTAATATCTGAAGGAGGCCTACAAGGATGTTGGAAAGGGACGCTTCATCAGGAACTGTAGCAACAGGACAAGGGGTGATGGGTTCAAACTGAAACAGGAAAAGCTCAGGTTAGATATAAGGAAGAAGCTCTTTACTGTGAAGGTGGTGAGGCACTGGAACCGGTTGCCCAGATAAGTGGTAAATGCTCCATCCCTGGCAGTGTTGAAATCCAGGTCAGATAGAGCCTTGGATGGCATGGTCTAGTGTGATGCATTATTGCCCATGGAACTGCATGGTCTTAAGGTCCTTTCCAACCCACACCATTGAATGATTTATGATAAAAGAATCTAGACATTCATATTCCCCTTTGCAGTCTAAAAAAACCCATGTTCACTAAAGCAAGCCACCACACATCATCTATCTCACTTCATTAATAATAGAATTTCCAGTGACTGACCAAAGCTTTGAAGCATCCAAAAGAAATAATCCTTTAGAGACAGGAAACAGAAATCTGTATGAACTGTGGGACTCTCTTTCTCCCCTGGTTAGTGTACCTCTGCCAGGTGAACACATTGTGCTACAGGTTCTTAGCTGCCTTCTCTTCAGGTAACTGCTCCAACTGGAAGTTCGTAGGTGGCACTGGGAAGACATAAAGGCAAAGCTGCTGCTAATATTCTGCCACAGCAGCTTTTGGGTGAGGTCAGAATAGATTTTCCTAGAAAATGCTCTTTCCTATTCTGAAATCTCAGGTCAGAAAGATAATTCTTTTCTGTTCTTTTCTTATTAACTAAATGAACTTCAAGAAAAAAAAAAGTTTCTGAATAGCATCTTGGCTTTGACTAGCCACCTTCTACAGCCTCTTTAGCCAGACATGCTGGAGGACGACTTAGCTGATGAGGGAAAGTCAGAAGCCTGTGTATAATCTTGGGCTCACAGAGTACACAATAGCTCCTGAGAAACAAACCAACAAAAAGCATGAACCAAGGCAAACAAGTAGAGACAACAATGCAGATATTTTAAGCGTAGTAGGACAAGTGATGGAGACTTGGATTTGTTTCTGAACACCATTTCCCTTAAGACTGGTGTATTACTCTGTATGGTGTATGGAGAAGATAACGAAGAAACCCCAGGAAAAATCACAAAACAATATCACCTTCAACAGAAAGCAGTGAGCACATAGCATTAGAGCGCATTACAAATATATTGATGATGAGGCACAGCTGTATAGTGATTGTGATTACTTTGGTGCATTATACATATTGTAATTGCATTAGAGAATTTGAATTTAAAGGTTATAGGTAGCTACTGCAGGACTTTCAGTTGTTGAGACCGAAATATTAAAAACAATCCTGTTACATGTTGCCTGTCTTCACATCTTTAGCTGCAACTTTTCCAGCGTTGTAAACTCTTGAGTGTCACTGCTATCTGAAGGACTCACAAATGCATAAAGAAATAAGTATACAGGTCACATTTCTGCAGAATGAAATAACTGTACTGAAAAAACCACAAGATGAAAAGATAAAGGAGGGGAACAAAATTGCCATGCATTTCCAAAGTAAGTAATGTTTGGACACATATGATGTCTGAGGATGACTGACACAATTTCTTAAGAAGATCTGCCCTCCATATAAATACAGCTACAGTACTATAGCTAATAAAACCACCATGTGCTCAAAAAACAAAATTTATGTGCGGAATAAAAAGGAAATGTTAAATTAAAACTTGGAGATATAAGGCATCAATAAAGCATAAAAACATGAACAAACACATGTCACACATAAAAAAGCACATGGAACAAAATCAATTTTTTACATGGGTATATTAACAAAACACTCAAATCAGTTCCTTTATCAGCACCTCAGTCTCATAAACACAAAATACGCATGCAGTCATTCAAATAGGAATACATGAAATGCAAATGACTCCACCCCCTAAAAAAAAAAAAAAAGTATGATAACCAAGAGAGAGGAAAAAAGGGGAATCAATAATAGCGCCTAATTCTTAAAATAAAAAGTTAAATTTACCCGAGCACCGACGCTACCACCCCGACCCGCCTCCGTACACCCTACACGTCCATATCCCCCACAACCTCCTTTGTTTAAGCGCCGCGAAATGGCGGCGGTGGAACTCGGGCGGGGCGGGGCGGGGCGGTGCGGCACCGCGCGGGCGGGAAGCGGCACTCCCGGCCCCACCGCCCCCATTGGCTGGATTTTGCTGCAGACCCGTGACCAGGGCACCGGGCCCCGCTCTCCCCCCGGCCCCCGAGCACCGCAGCGGAGGGGCCCGGAAGCTGGGCCGTGCGCACAGGGACGGAGCGTGCCCCCCTCCCGGGGGTTTGTTCCCGTGGCGCGCGGGCCGGCCGGAGGCGGGGTCGGCCGCCTCCCAGGGCCAGGGAAGAGACCGGGATAGCGCCGCCCATCCCCTGTCGGAGGCGATGGCGCGAACGGCGGTGCCCGCCCTTGCCCTGCCCCGTCGCAGTCCCCAACCAGGTCGGACAGCTGGCAATATAGACCCGCGCTGGCTCTTCTTGTCGTTACACGCCGTTTGGGTTGAGAAGAGCGGGAAGCATGTCTGGCAGAGGCAAAGGCGGGAAGGGGCTCGGCAAGGGAGGCGCCAAGCGCCACCGCAAAGTGCTGCGGGACAACATCCAGGGCATCACCAAGCCGGCCATCCGCCGCCTGGCTCGGCGTGGCGGCGTGAAGCGCATCTCGGGGCTCATCTACGAGGAGACGCGTGGCGTGTTGAAGGTCTTCTTGGAGAACGTGATCCGTGACGCCGTCACCTACACGGAGCACGCCAAGAGGAAGACGGTCACAGCTATGGACGTGGTGTATGCTTTGAAGCGCCAGGGACGCACTCTCTACGGCTTCGGCGGCTAAACTTCGTTTCCGGGACAGGTCACTTTTTCAGAACACAAAGGCTCTTTTCAGAGCCACCCACGCTTTCAACAGAAGAGCCTGAGTCACGTTTGTGCTTAAGCTTTGTGTTTTAAGGCTGTAATAAAACAAAAGCAGCAGTGGGTGGTGTGTGGTCTATGCTAATGGCGGTCTGGGTGGGTTCTTGCTCTCCTCATCTGTAGTCGCCGTTCCGTATGTTCGTTTTAGCGCTCCCAGTTTGTAGCAACAGGTGAGCGTGAAATCCCCGGCGAGAGCAGCGCCTTTCTGCCGGGACTCCCTAGGCTCGAGAATATGCATTTCGGTGCCGAAAGATCAGTACGTCTCTTGTTCCCCACTCCTTTTCCCCGTTTTCGTCCCCGTCTCCCGCTCTCCCTTTGTAAGGGGAAAGGAGGGGACAAGCCGGCGAAAGAAGCCGGAAGCCCCGGTCAAGCGCTATTGCGACAGCCGGTCTCCCGCCATCGGCTTCACCGCAAGCGGCCTGAAACGGGAGCGCACGGAATGGCGGCGCTGCCCTCACCACCCCCCCCTTCCAGTACGGGGAACGGGTTACGGCGGGAAGGAGAAATGAGAAATGCATGCGAGCGCGCGTCGGGCCCCATGGGCTGCAGGGGAAAAGGGACGCCGAGCGAGTACGCCTCCCTTTGCTCTGCTCCTCCGACTGCAGGGCTTCCTATGCTCTGGAGCAGCCCCCGTTCTGCCACCCTCGGTCTAGCACCGGCAGCTTTTATAAATGGGGAATCCCAGAACGCCAACACACAACGATCGGGCGGCGGTTGAGACCAATATCCCACACTGAATCTCCCGCCCGGTTATCCCACGATCAACACTGCCTAAAGTACGAGAAACCTGAGCTCGACTCAGGCTGCCTGCCTACACCTGGCTCCTAATACCAGAGACCCAGCTCTCTTGTGTGGCCATGTGGTGGCTCTTAAAAGAGCCTTTTCGGTTCGGGTGGGTGGGGGCACAACAGGCGCCTCAGGCGCGCTCGCCGCGGATGCGCCGAGCCAGCTGGATGTCCTTGGGCATGATGGTGACGCGCTTGGCGTGGATGGCACACAGGTTGGTGTCCTCGAAGAGCCCCACCAGGTAGGCCTCGCTCGCCTCCTGCAGCGCCATCACGGCCGAGCTCTGGAAGCGCAGATC
>JBCJKH010011501.1:16865-32548 GCA_039877255.1 Loriculus beryllinus | reverse complement strand
TTTTTCTTCACATTCTGTTCTTCCTGGGGGGGGCTTAATTTATAGCAACATTGTATAGCTCTTCAGTAGGGTGTGTGTGTATGTTCTGCACCCAGGATGAATGGAGTGGTGCCATTGCTAAGAAACCTGAGAAAAATTGTCTGTTTGTAATAGCCAGGAAAAAAAACGAAACCCTATCAGACTAAAAAAACCCCAAAGCAACTAATTCAGAGCACTTGTCTGTCAATGGACAAGAGCACAGCTCTGGTCAGTTCAGTATTCCTGTAGAAAGATGTCCATGTGTGTCCATCAATTATGCTCACAGTTCAGCAGAGAGTGTTCTGTAATTGCCTGGGATATGTGGATTTGGCCACATGAGAAGCTCCACCAGATCTTTAATGACAATAAAGCAGTTTGGGTCCTGTTTTAATGCCCTGTCTGAAAGATAGAAAATGTATGAGGATGGGTGATTTATTCCCCATTGACGTTCAAAGCTAGTGGAAAGCATGAAGATGATAATTTAAACTTTGTCGCATCTGTGTGGCTGATCTGAGGGCTGGGGCCACTTCAGACACGACAGCGCATGCCAAGCGCCCTCACCAATGCCTACTTAGTGGAGTGACGTCTCCTCTGAAGCAGATGCCTACACTTAATGTTGATTCTAGTCCCAGGGATGAGATGTAACCTTCTTGTGTCTAGTGCAGTGACAGTGTCTACCTTCATCTTGCCTGATACTGCTCCCAGATATCTTAAGGTCCTCTGTATGCTCCATGACCAAAGGTGGACAGAAACTAGAGACGTCAGTGTGGTTAACATCCATTTTCTTTGCTTCTGCTCATACTTGTTCCACTATCGTCATGACTGCTGTGCCTCCTTTTTGCAAAAGGGACCAGGGTGTTCATTTTCTTAGTCCTTATCAAAATCCATCTCTGTGTAATACAAGCCCTGGCAAATAGGGGCATTCTGCACAGACAGGAAGAACTAATACTTCTTGGATGGTGCTGAAGGCAGACATACTGTACTTCCATAAGGGTCCTACAAAGAGCATCCAATCAGTATGACTTCTTTCTCCAAACATTGTCTTATTCTCTGGCTGTCTTTAGGGGACCTGGATCACTCTGTGCTGCCCAGTCTGCAGTTCCACCAGCACTTCCAGCTGTAGCCTTTTTAAAGTGAAATTCAGTCCACTTGAATGCTTGCTGAAGACCATGCCTGATATCAGCCTTCCAAGATACAGGCCAGTATAAGGGGTTCTAGCTAATTTCCAGCACTGTCTCTGTTTGCAGGCTTATTTGCATGAGGCAAGCGACTATTTCTCTCCACCAGCTGCTTGCTAGAACCAGCACTGCCCTTCTGTAGGGATCACACCAGCATCTTCCTCATCTTTTCATCCAGTATTGCAGTACCACAGCTACTATTTGGAAAACTCCTGCCAACTGCAGCTGAACCACCACTTCTGTTGGCCAGGTGAAGATTCTGGAGTGCAGACTTGTACTCCCTTTTCAAATCAGATGAGCCCATTCCTCTGCAAGATTGTTACTGCTATTTCTGAGCAGCACTGTGAGTATACCTTACTTCAAATGAAAGGCTGACATCCCAAAAGAAGGAATGCACAGGACCTGTTCCTATTGTCTTATTTTGCATACCTCTGTGTTCCTCTCCTTGCTCATTAATTGCGATTAAATCCTTCATATTTCCTATCAGACACATCTTTCTGTTTTTTCCTTTGGGTAGACTTCTTTGCAGCTGCAAACACCCACATTTGGGCAAAATAATGTGCAGCTGCCATATCTCATACCTGCCAAACCTGGTGGATAAGGTTGTAGGTTCTCATGCTCTTGCTACCTGTGCACTAAGCAGTGCCTGCAGCCTGCAACTTTCCTCCTCTTTGGTTGCCAGGAGTGACTGGCACTATCAGAGGGCCCCAAGTAAGATTTCACCTTCCCTTCCTCACAGTAGGGTGACTACCTGCAGTGTTAGATTGTTCCTGAGGGCTACGTTGTCCATGCAATATGCCCTTAGGATGGTGTGGTCTTTCCAGGCATACTGGGGAAATGTAGCAGAGGTTCATATGTGATATTATTCTTACACCATGGATTGATCCTGGAAGTATGGAGCAGATGTCTGCAAAACAGATCTTGCCATAGCTGTGTGTGGTGTGCCTGTGTATGGAAGGTAATAGTGCATCTGTGGTCATAGGAACGTCTAAGTGTTGCTAGTGGGAGAACCTGTTTGATGCTTGTCTGGGCAATGTGGAAAGGTGTTAAATGGGATTGCTGGCATCCTGTCATCTACTAATGTGTAAACATCACTTGGAGTGGAAATCTTCTCATAATTTTAGGAGTCTGCAGTAGACATCCCCATCTGACATCCTCACTGTGACTTAACTTTATGTAGTTGATGGACAGAAACAAGGCCACATTTAGGGCACTGCATCTGAGCTGGTTTAGATTTCAATTTCAGAATTCTTTGGCAAATGAGATAAACCTTCTGCTTAATTGAATGTAGCTTATTTTCAGTAGTCTTTTCCAAGCAAGAGCTTTGTTATGCTGTCACTCTGGCATTGTGAACTGCCAGTAGAGCCAACTGTACCATGCAGTGAAGGGCCTCTTATACTGGTAAATAAAAGTTTAGTCATAGAACTGCATCCTGGTAAGTATAAATTTAGTCATAGTGCTTCAAAATGATTTTGCAGTACTATAGGAAAAAAACAGTTGCAAAGGATTTTTTTAGGCCTCATATCCTCACCAGCTGAGCTTTAGACTGCCAAAGGGAATAACACTAAACCGTCTGGAATATGGCTGTTGTTACAAAGTTCTGGAAAGCTGTTTAGGGCAGAGATAATACAAAGTTGGTCCATCAGGTGAGTAAGCTTAACCGCAGTCAGTGCTTAAAACTGCTGTTACTGCCAGTAACCCAGTCAGTTGCTGGTTTAATGCTCCTTAAGTATGTGCTTAAAAATAAGCTCTAGTTTATGTCTTTTATTCAATCAGCACTTCAGTTACCCTTTCCTCTAATAGTTTTGCTTGCGTGTGTGAGAAAAGCCCAGATTCACAGGATAGGAAAAGCCCAATAACTCTATCTTAGAAGATTCCATACTCTCCCTGTCTATAAATTTGCGATGGCTGGAATAATTCAGAATGCTACTGCCATGGGTCCCTGAATCTCAGCCACAGAGAACTGGAAGAAAAGTGGTCTTGGAAAAAAGTGGTTTGGTAATATACCGTGAACTGTATCTCTCTTACAGTTCTCTAGAGGCAGTTCCCTGGGCTGACTTAAGTGGTGCAGTTGGACTTTCCTCACCTCTGTGAAGATTATTTCTTTTTTCCCCTTCCATTGAGAAAGATGGCCAAAAGGCCTAGAAAGGGGGAGCTTAGACATTTTTGTTATTATTAATTCCTTACAAATCTGAATTTGTTAACATTTCAAATTTAAAGTCAGAAGTGTCTCTTTCTGTAGTTATTGATAAAGACAGATATGTTTGCAGCTCATTTGACAGTAAATGTGATGGCTGTTAGTAGTACATAGCAGTTTAGATTTACATTTACATTAGATACTACATTTAGATTTTAGGCTTTCTGGTATTGTAAGAATATTGTGCTCATTATTTACTGCATTTATATTATATTTATCATTAACTGGATTATAGTACTAGCATGGAGTACTAGCATGTTTTTACATGTGGTATCAGCATGTAAGAAATCATATTAATGCAGAAGAGGGTGAAGTCCCTCTCAGAAAACTTACAGGGAGATCTACCAAAACCCAACTAAGTAACAGTAGTCAACATGGTAACTAAAGCCTTGATATGCCAGCTTTCATTGGCAATTTTTCTAGATGCCTGTGCTTTATTTGGCTAGGTAAGGGCTGTGCTTTTCCTCACAGACTTTGTCTGCTTTGAAGATGGAACTCTTGCTGATACATAGAGTAGTACTTTTGTACTGTGTTGTCACTTGTACAGTGAAAATACTTGGCAAAGGCCTGCACTCTTCTGCCTGTATATTTTGTTGTAAGTCAGACTTCTGAGAGTAAACGTGTTGTGAAAAGGAATTTGTTAGTGTTTTTCCAGCCTCAAGCACAAATGGAGCCTATGTAGGGTGATGAAAAATCTTGATACGTAATCACAGTATGCTTGTAACTGTGTTGCTGCCCAGTATCTGTCAAGCCTATGGGCTGATGTCAGGCAAATCTGACAATGAGTAGAGGTATTAAATTTAGGCAAGGTTGTATAAACTTTGTAAGAGGTGATTAAAGAGAGAAGAGTGCGATATGAGCCTTTGAATGTTTGCCTCTAACTGTTAATCCTTTCAGGTGGGAGGAGAGAAGTAGCTTGGTTGTGGCGCTGTATTCTGAAGAAGAAAGGTAGCAAATGTAGTGCTACTTATTTAGCCAGTCAAATGGAAGACACAAATTCACAGAGAATCAGATGATGTTGGTTCTGATCTTCACAGAATTACTTGTTCATGTTAGACAGAAGGAGATCTGGGGATAGAATTTGGCAGACGTTTCCAACTTGCGTGAGGAGCGTGGCCTTTCTTGGATCCTGGTCTTTACTTCTTCAAATCCAGTACCCTGCAAACTGCCTTAATCTTAATAGTTAAGCAAATACTGAAAATAGTAATACTAATGAAAAAGTGTGCCTTATTCTGTGAATAAAAGTAACTGAACAGCAAAGTGTTTGGAGAACCATAAATCAGGACTGTCTCTGGTCTTTTTTTTTTTTTTTGTTTCATTCTTGATGTTCTGCACTTAAAAGAAGAAAAAAATTCAATGCTACATAAGAAGAGATGAATGACTGTATGGATACAGAATTCTCTCTCAGGCAGTGTCCGGCAGTGGATACTGTGGAAAGCATGGCGTGATATTTGCGTAGATCGTTTTCCCAGCTCTGATAGTTTGTTACTCAGATTATCTGATCCTGATTGATGCCTGTGTGTCTTTAGCCCCAAACTGATTTTGTGTTATACATTGGGCCAGCATCTCTTTGGACCTGATTGAACTTTTAACAGGTATTGAAACTGTTGCCTTCATTTAATGTCTCCTAATTTTTGTATTGGAATGAAGAGTGAAGAGTCTTTACATATCCACTTCCTTTAGGACACCTGTAATACAGCACAGTTGTTTGGTGTTTTCTGTTGTTTTCTTTTTCCTCCCAACCTGAAAAGCCCTATGTACTTACCAATGTTGTAACAATATCATACATTAGATTTTTCTTGCTGCACCTTTGTGAACTCTTGAGTTATTCTACGCTCTTTTTTGAGATGGGGAACCAAGACTTCTTGCTGTATTAAAGGTGCCCTGTTGATTAATATACTGCCATAATGATACATTTGCTTTTGTTATGCATTCCTTTTCTAATCAGGCCTAGCATTTTATTTGCCTTTTTTGACCTCTGTTGGACACTGAACTGATGATTACATGACTCTGTAGCCCAATGTCAGCTGTACCTAGATATATTACCTCAAGATTGTGTCCAAATGGTGATAATAATCTACAAGTACAATATCTGATACAAAAAAAGATGATTTTTTTCCCAGCGCATGCCTGTTTTCACCTTTATCTTCTCTGACTTTTTTTTTGTTTTCCTATTTTATTGCTGCTACCTGGTATCATAGACTCCTTCTGCAGCTCTCTGCAATTGACCCTTACTTTTACTACCCTTAATAGCTTAGTATTCTCAGCAAGTTTTATCACCTCATTTTATCACCTCTACAGTGAAAATTGACCATTTACTCTTTACTGTATTTGAACATGTACATAGGAATGATTAATCTGTTATTGAACCCCAGAGATGATTAATTCAAGCCCTGAATCAGGAGGCTTGATTACGACATTTTTAATGTCTACAGCTGTAAGTGTTGCATATGAAATGGAAGACCTTGTGGTCTCAAGAAAAGGCTACAAAGATAGTAAAGGAGCTGGCCTTATAATCATGATTTGAATTTAGTGAGACTTTTCATTAGCTTATTAAAATTTTAAAGCCTTTGAAGAGATAATAGTGCCAGCCAGAATGCTGTTTTTCTAATCATAATAATAATCTATCATTTGTATTTCAGGAGAAAATGAAGTTCCATCTGAAGATGCCTTAATACTACAGCTGCACCTTGTAAAAGGGCATGAGAAATTTACTGAAATGCTAAAAAGCCAACAGCAGATCATTGCTGATTTGCAGCAAAAACTTGCTGAACAGCAGCACATACTGGTTAGCCAGCAACGGGAGATTCTTGAACAGCAAAGAAAAATGTATGAGCAAATGGATCTGATCAAAGTCCAATATGGCATGCTTTTTGATACGGTGAAGCAAATGTCATTTCAGAGTCTGCAAGAAGATATTCAAAACTATTTTGAAAGTCATCTTCAAGGACTTCAGAACCAGGTCAGAAATCAGCTCCAGAAGTCATACTCTGTGCATAAGGTAGAAGTGGATGCAAAAGTGATTAATGTTGGGGAGTCTTTGCTGGACTGTGGCCTTTGTGAAAGTGATGAATTTTGCAATTTCCAAAAGAAGCCATCCCAATGTGAAAAATGCACATTGTGTCCTGCTGGCTTTTTCCAAGTGGCTGAGTGTTCTGCAAACTCTGATCGGATTTGCCAGGTGAAATATAATTTTGTATCTTTTAAGTTATTGCTTTTGAAGTATTGTGTTGAACATACTGGGATAGCCTTCTGGAAATGACTACTTCGAGAGCTAGAAAGATCCAGTTTGAAGCATGTGTTTTGCCAAATGGGTCCATGGCACTTCAAAGTCTGCCTGAAGTTTTTTGTGGCTTTTCTCTTTACCATTTACTGCTCTAAATGGGCCACTAGTCTGTGCCTCTTGGGTGTGATGCTCTAGCAAACCTGGCAGCTGGCAGGAAATTAATTCTTTTCATTATGGTAGGAAAAGGCATTCTAAAACATGTAAACCTATGCATTCTAAAACATGTAAACCTAGATTTGTTTATGCAAGAACTTCTAGACATCTCTGAAAAGCAGAGGAAAACTTTACTGAACAAAACTGGAGGTCAGATATTTATTTATAAGCTTGGAAACAGAAGTTGTCAGTTAAAACTAATGTAAAAACTAGTTCCAACTTAAACATAACGTGCAAACGTATAAAAATGTAAACCGCATGCTTTTATTATTTAATACATTTTATGGTAACATACATTTTATTATGCAATACAAACCTAGTGTATAATCAAAATAAGATGGTTCTTTGGTCACTTTCTCTCATTTAGAAGTCCTAAAATATATGGAGAACTTGATATTTAAAGCACTGTCTTGTTTGCCAAATGTTGCCCACAGCTCTCAACATTAGGTCAGCTGCTGACCTAAACCCAAGATACTGAGAACCTGAAAGAGTTTGTGGATTCCCTCTCTGCTAGTCTCAGGTTTCTTTAATGCTAGCATTTAAATGCAAATGTAGCCTGTTATTCTTTCACCTCTGTTTTTCCCCTCCCCTCTGCTGTAGGGTGAAAGGAGGGCTTGTTGACAGGAAATACTACTCTATCATTTACCTTTCTTGTGTGTTTTTGGGTTAGCACCTTCCTCCTAGACTAAATGTGTTTAACAGCCGTTTCTAACACTCTCTCGATTGTTATAACATCCTTGAGGCACTGTCTTAAAGATCATGCATTGTAACAAGTGTTAGTTATACACTCAATGCATTTAGCTGGTTACCTTCACACTATTACTCTCTGTGGACACCACACTGTCTTTTTGAATACCTTGTTAAAACAGGTGACATATCCAAAACAAGTTGTCTTGCTCCAGCATGTTTATGGGATCATGCTTTTCATCTCTACATATGCTTTTTTTCTGACAGATGAGGGTCACAGGTGCTGAAGAAGTGCCTCTTTCAAATTAAAGTTGTTGCATTACAATGTTTCAATGTGATTCTTGTGATTTTCAGGACAGAGATGAATGCACTGAATATCCAAGCATTTGTGGTGAGAGGATAAAATGCCTGAATACTCCGGGTAAGTTATATTCTCTGATAATTAAAGAACGAAGATAATTAAATCTTAAGGAGCAGACCAAAGACACAGAAAAGGACTTGGGCCTGTTTGTTTGTGAATAGCAATGCTCAGCTTGGTGGAATCAAAGGGGCTGAAAAGCACTCAGCTGTAAGTTGATAGCAGTTTGTGTGGACAGTAGGCTATTAGGGCATGATACCCATTAGGAGCATTGGATGGTCCCTTTTACCTTATTTTTGTAGGGTTTTATATGCTTTGGTTTTAATTTTCACTTATGAACTGACTTCTTGTTTATGTTGGTGCAAATGGGGTAAAAATCAAAGATATTACTACTAATGGAGAATAATAGTTGTTATTTTCCTTCTGCACTGGGGTAGATATTTGATTTGATCTAATGAAGGTTCTTATGAAGCCCCCCTCCATCAATCTTATTCTCCTTTTGTAACAATATTGTCAAATACTGAGGAACTGTCAACAGTTTCATCATGTGCAGAGCCTTGGGGGAATTTTTCAGACATCTAAGAACAGATTTGACTCAAGTTCAGTGGTGCACACTTTGCCTTCATTATTTCTTATGGCAGTCAGACACGAGAGCGAAATTAATAGTCATACTGAGCAAATTATATCCAGGTTCTAGTTTTCTTTCTACTTGTCTAATTGTTGGTGAGAAATAAAACCAAAACACATACTTGAAAGGAACTCTGTGATCAAATTTATCATTTCACCAGTTGTGACCTCTAACTGAGGGCTCTTAGTCAAATAACCGAGGGAGAGCTTATTAGGTTATATGTTTTTCCTGCTCTAGGCTTCTTACCTGTAAAAGAGAGTGGCTTCTCTGAGGGGCAAGGGCTGTTTTCAGCTGATTGTGAGTGCTTTTGTCCTATTTGCACCCTGCCACTGGTGGAGAAAAAAGGGGGATGGAATTGGTTCTAGGAAAGGGTTAAAAGAAGACATGGTCTCTCTTATATTTGTCCTTACTTCCTCTGGGCAGGAGCTGTGGTGGGTTGGTTGGTATTGCTACAAACACCACAGGAAACTGGAATTAACTAGAGGAAGAGAGCATTTAGGATTGCCTGATGTGGTAAATGCTGTAGACAAAATACCATTAGTCTTACATTAGAAGAGGGTGACACTTTTAGACAGCCTTAGTGGTGGGCAGTAAGAGGCAAGACATCTTAGGCCACAAAATGTGAGACAGAGCATTGGAAAGGTGTAAGGCTTTGTCTCGTCTCTAGTAAGAGATTGGGTTTGGTTGAGTTGGTGGTTTTGTGGAAGGAAGTACAGCCCTAGGAAAGGGGAATCACCAATGTGGTAGTCATTTGGTGTTGCTCTAGTCTGTGGCTTGGAATAGGGAAGGAATTTACTCAGTGAGTACTGACTGGGAGGGACCCAGATCAAGAGTGGGTCTATACAGCTGCTGGAAGAAAGTAAGTGAGGGCAAAATACTGCCAGGAAACAGATGGATGGTGGTGGTGTGTCAGACCACAGAAAGCAGTAGCAATGTATTTGAAAGGAAAGGACTTTTCCTTTGATTCCTCCTCTCCCAATTTTAATCGTAGCTTGTAAAGATGTGAAAGCAAACTGTTTCCTGTCACCTGGATCAGGAATTAATGTCTTGTCAATGTCATCCCTGTCTCACGTGAAAAAGAGAGCATTCTTTTATTTTTCATTGGAGAGGACTGCTGCTTTCGGCCCGGCTGTTCATTATAGTTCATTATCCTATACAAATGCAATTAATGTGTCAAAAGGGAAGCTGAAACTGAATGTCTGTTTTGGGTAATGTAGGGGAGATAGGGGTGTGATCTGACATATGAGCTCCAGATGTTGTATGCAGTTTCTTGAGCTGCACGCAAAGGTTTTTGCATCTGTAGCAACTCATGTTCCCTGTACAGTGTGAAGGGTGACCAAACAAATAACAGTGAAGAAACATGCCATGAGAAACCTCTCTTTCTTTACCCTTTCAATTTCCTCTGCGTCATACCTTCTTGATCTTGAAGGTCTTTTCCAATCTAGTTGGTACTACAATTCTTCCACTTTTTCTTGCTTTTACCTGCAAAAAGAGTTGTTAGGTTATTTGATTAAAGGCTAATGGTCAAGGAGCAATGACAGTTTGAACTACCTAATCAGTGAAAATGGAGTTCAGTGCATCACTTCCTTCTTAGACAATCATGGGAGAGCAGGCAGACTGTTGTCTCTGGTGTGAATCCATCAGGTGGAATCAAAAAAAGGCATTCTCTCCAGAATGCTATGCAAGCTAAAGTGTGCTTACTGTAGAACTTACTGGGGAAAGAGTAAAGAGAACCTAGACAGATAGCCCCAACGATTTGTAATTAGCTGTGTTGATTTGTGATGATCCAGATTTGACATAGGGGGTCATACTTGGAATCTGCTTGAATGTTACCTTTGCATCAGGCAGTTATGAGTAGTAACAGCACAAAAATACATGCTTGGCTTACTCTAATTGCTTTGCAGTTGCCTGGCATCCATGTATGGCAAGGGTGGGTGAATGTGCTGCAGAGATACTTTATTTCACAAAAGGAGCTTGAGTACAGCTGGGCTACTCACTGTTAAACCAGGTGCAGCAGTGACCAGAGCAGGAGCCAGGAAGTGGTGTCAGGCAGTACAGAGAAGCGGAAAGCGGTCACAGCATGCTGCTGCGCTGGCTTTCTGATTTTTGGCTATCATTTGCTGCTAGACCTCTTCTGAACAAAGGATAAGATGCTGCTTTTGCCACTGTGTCTACACTATAAAGTGCCTTGTGTGCTGCTTTGAAGTCATTTATTTGAAGTATGTGCAGGGGGAACACCTGCTGTGGACGTAAGTAACGAAAGACCAGACAGCAAATCGATGAGAATAGTCACCACATGTATTTATAAAACTTAACATTTATAAAGATCCTCACATACCCATTAAAATATTTTAAAGAACCAAATAGCATAAGAATTATTTCTAGGCACTACTGCAGATCTTCTCTGCTATGTGAACCATCTGTATTTGTGTACTCAATAGCAGTTCATCCAGTATTGCTCAGTGATGGAGGAGCCATTGATTTGAGAACTAGAACTGGTTAAGAAGTGTTGTGTGAGCAGTTACACCATGGTTAAAATTTATTTCAATACAAAAGTTTGTTTGGGATTTTTTCCCTGTATTTCCTCTAAAATATCTTAAGTTGAAAAAATCTGATCTTATTTATTTGGGTTTTGTTTCTTATTAAAGAAAAAAAAAGCCAGATGCTTTCAGCAGTAAAAAAGTGTTAAATTTCTCTTGGCTTTTTTTTTTTTTTTTTTTCAATAGAAACATCTTACTGCTCTATAGTGAGCTTTTTAGACAAAATGATACCTAATCTCAAAGAATGTTCTCATATCATAAATCGTGTAGTCCTATATATCAGTGTTAGGGGAGAATCATTGCTTAAGTGAATGAAACATAAATAGACAAAGATATGAGGGTGAATATATGAAATCTGTATAAATTAACAGTGCTAGGTGTTCTCTGCTGAATAATGTAGTCTTAGAAGTGAAATTTAGCCAGTATTCTGACCTCCCTTGTGGGCCAGGTGCATCTGTAGTGCTCGGTCTTGCAGTTTGCAGTATATGGTGTGCTTTTCTGCCTGTGTTAGCAGTCTGCGTAGCCAGCTCTACCCTGGGGTTAGCGAAGAAGAAAAATGGCTTTTGGAGTCCATGTCAAATGCTTGTAGTTTCAGTCTGAGAGCAGATCCCAGCCCAGATATATTCCTCCAGATGAGGAATAAAGCAAACATACAACACCATATTTAGACAGTAAAGAATATTTAAGAAGAGCTATCAGAAAGATGATTATTGAGTTTTGATTGTGGTGGTAAAAAAGCAGAAGTGAGTGTATTAATGATTAAAGTCACAAACTGCAAGTGATTATTCTTTAGGGTACCTCAAATCTTGTGTGTTGATTTAGATCCTGAAGGCTCCATGCACAACGGTTTTGGGCACCAGCTGCTCCAGCTGTAGGCATTGGCAGCTGGCGGTGCTTTTGGAAAATTGCCATAGAAAATTACAGGCTGTTTTTAAAACCTCCTTTTTGGGTGTGCATTCTTTGATCCACTGAGGTCATGGTGTGCCATTTAACGGGATAAAATTGCTTCATGTCAAATAAAGTAATTTCAAATGACACTTCTAGATACTCTCTTTACTGTTTGCAGCAGTGTTTTATTTTAACTTTAGACTATCATGACCACTGGCTGTCTTGTGTCTTAGGGCAGTGATTTTCCACCTTTTAAATGTGTGGACTTCTGCATAATGACTTTAACCCTGCTGTTTGCAGTTCTATTTTTTTATTTTCATTTGTGTATTGCAGGTTTTTTAAAAACTGTACACAGAATACCCAGTGTCTATGTCCCTTGGGTTGAAAAGCACTGCTTTAGCAGTCACAGCTACAACTGTGCTACTCCATAATACAACTGGGCAGACAGTGCACACTGTATAGGAGAACTCTCCATTCGTTGAAAACACCTTTACTACTCAGTGCACCAGTTAGTCACCAAGCCTTTTACCTTAGGGAAGGGAGTATCTTTGGAGGGGTATCATTGTATCAGATTCGTTGCAGGTTTTGGTTAGAATTGTCTTGACGTAGTAACTGACTCCTTTCCCACTCTAAATCGCTGGAGTTGGCTTGAGCAATGTGAGTTATGCCAAATATTTCCTCTGCTTGTTTTCAAGGTTCCTTTAATAGCACAAAGTTATCTAACATCATAATTGTCTTCTGTTTTCTCCTTTATGATTAGATATGTTATCAAAGATACTTTATATGTGGAGCTGTAGAGTTATTATTTTTAGTATTTTAAAGGTATGACAAAAATATTGTCTGTTTCCTGTGAACAGGTGGTTTCAGATGCCTTGGAATTGCTGAGAAAGATGCAGCTTTGGGAATGTGTGGAGAGGAGTATTTCTTTAATAAGGAAATGCAGGAATGCCAAGCGTGTTTACAGTGTGAAGATGGAATGGTGGCCGTGCCTTGTTCCACTGTCAGTGACACGGTTTGTTCAGTAACAAGTGAAAACAAGCTCTCAGAGTCTTGGGCTGCAAACATCATTCTACCCTTCGTAAAGTCTGGTGTCTCTCAGGTCTACTCTGGCTTGAACTTGAAGATAAAAGGAAAGCTTCCCTGTGAAATCCTATCCATTGAAGATAACAACCTGGTATTCAGGCAACATGGTCTGGTGTGGACTGACCTCAACTTTGCAGTAAAGCACAATTGCAGGAATTTTTTGCAACTTTCCTTAAAGCTTAATGGCAGTGAGGAAGGCTATGAACTGAGTGGTGTTCGCATTGAACAGCCAGAAGGAAAGCATTTCCAGAGTACTAGTTTAAGCAGTGCTGCTGAAGTGGAGCCCAGCCAAACTCTTTCTGTTTATTTGAGGAGCCCAAATCAATTCTGCAATCAAAGTAAAGACTTAAATATTTATGATCTTAGTACCCCACTCAGTTTGTTTTGGTTGTCTCATGACACCGGTGCTGTGGCACTTAGTGCACAAATGTCAACAGCAATGCATTATCAAACCAACTATCGACCTACCTTTAAAATAATTTCTCTTTCTGACCCTTACATGCTAAGTTTATCTCATGATGGCAGAGCTATAAAGTTCACTGAAACTGGTGTTGTCAAATTTGTGTTCCACCAGGCGTTGTATTCCATGGGTCATACATGTGTCCGGGAGGGTTTCTCCTTAATTTCTTATATCAATAGGAATGGTACCAACAGTGAATTAATGAATGTCTTTAAATCTGGGGTAAATTACAGAGACACATCAATATCTGCTTCTGGGGCCACAAAAGTCAGTGCTGGAGATCTGATTAGCTTTGAAATACTTTCTCCTGCACAGTGCAATGTTCGGTATTTTGGAGATAGCTCTGGAATTAGTATGTTTAGCCTCATCTGGATCCCTTCAGCAGTTGCAAGTGCCATATCAGCCACAGTTTCTGTTACAGGGCTGCCTACTGGAGCTGTGAGAAACAAATTACTAGATTTCACCCAGGTCTCATCCAGTGAGAAGAAGATACAGCTGGTTTCTTCTGGACAGCTTGCTCAGAAGTATTTCATTTTTACTGAAAAGGGAGTCGCCAGCCTTGCATTTAACTTAAAGCTAATCCACTCATGCAATGTGCTCAAAATGACTCTCAATCGGTTGACCATGGATCTCATGCAACCCACAGCAATTGCTCAGCAAATTGGAGGGCAGATGCCAGAGGGAAGCATATGGACCAGTGTGTCCCTCCGTGCATCTTTTGAAGTACATAATGGAACACTGATATCAGTTTCTCTTGACTGTGTGCGTGGAAGGATCAATCAAATCACTCATGAACATGGAACCAGTATATCTATTTTATGGATTTCATCTTAATTTCTGTACAGTGAAGTTAGCACGGAACTGGGGTTTAAGTTGCATTTGTATTCCACTCTGATTCTATACATGTTTGAAACCTTCTACTGTATTGACATGAGCAGATTGTCCTACTGAAATGCTCATAGTTTTAGGAATATTTAATACTGATCATTCAATTATGATTATATTTAAAGAAAAGAGAGCTTCCTGTGTTCCAGGGTTTTACTTCTGTTAACATCTTCAGGCAGAGGAACCTTAAATTCAGATCAAACTCTTATTTTTAATAAAGCATTGTCTTAAAATCGGTTATTTCTGGACCACAAAAAAACTGCTGGTGAAGGTGAATATATACCTTTTAGTACTGCAACTGAAAGCAGCACAGCCAAATAATGGAAACTTGCTTTTGGTTTCTTCACTGCAACAGACTAATAACAAGTTGAAATGCACTTTGAGGCATCTTATAAAATATGCTTTCTATAAATGGAGAGAACATGCTTTAACCTAGAGGTATCCTAGAGGATAATACAGTAACACTGGAGCAGATGTGCTTAATATAGAAATGGACTTGGTCAAAAATAGAACATTGTTTTTACCATGAAAACATCGGAACTAATGACTCTTTGAATTTCATTTGGGAATAATGTGCATGTAAGTAATATGCAAAGGTTTTTTCCCCTATTGTAGTTTTGCCAGTGTAAAGTTGCAGGATGAGAAGGAAGTCTGTTCTAAAGAGCAGATAAGAGCAGGAAGTCTATTCTAAAAGAATACTTATAAGAGAAAAAAATTAAGTATTTAAAGCATGTCTTGAAAGTGAGTCTTTTGGAAATTACATTTTTATTCTGTTTCTTATAAATGACAAAATATTTTTCTGACCAAAAAGAAGCACCATTCACAAGCATATTTATTGTGCTGAACAGGTCAAAAGGGGTGCTTTTTTGTCTTCTTCCAACTCCTCCATCAAACTGTTCTTTTTCTAATCTATGTAGAGTGTTTTCTCTCATTGCCTCTCTTCTCCTTCACAGACGCTACTTTGCTTTCCTTTTTCATTTCCTTTGTTAGGAGTAAATGGTACACACTGTCACATAGCTCAACTCTTTCCAGTCTTCTTTCACCATCCCTGATAAAGAATAGATGTATGTCACATGTTATTATAGAAGAGGGAGATTCATAACACACTTGCAAGCTGCCTTATATCAACCTTACTGAAAGAAGGAATATTATACATGATATAGCTTTAATGTAGTTGGCTGCCTGAGTATTTATTTCTAAAATATATGTACTTTCCTGTGCTCTTCACCTGTTTTGGAGTTTTCACACTGGTTTTGATAATCTGAAATCCAGGAATTTCTAGAGTGACTGTATTTTTCTTTCCTGTCATTCCTTTTTGTATA
>JBCJKH010011501.1:0-15914 GCA_039877255.1 Loriculus beryllinus | reverse complement strand
GGCTCTCTTTCGTTCTCACAAGGTCATCATGAAGGATGCATTGAAGTTAATATTAAAGGTCTTCAGCATTTGCAAAACACTGTCCTTCTTACAGATGATATTTTGTAGTGATAGTGAGAAGACGTCTGGAATGAAAGTATATATATCTGTGATACACAGAAGAGCTGCATTACCTAGAAGCACAGGAGTTTTTCTGGGTACTTCACTCTGGAAGTCTACTAAGACTAAACAAAGATGCAATGCCACAGAGTTAAAGTTTTCTGATATATCCATCTGCTTTCTGTAGAAGGCTGCACATGATGTAAGAGCAGCCCCGCTGGAAGCAGTCCCAGGTATTTCTAAGGTAACGTTTCAGGGAAAGACAATGTTAGAGAAAGCTCAAAATGATACACTTGTGATTTTCTTTTTGAGGAAGTTAAGAAAGTCACTATCTCACATACGTAACCCCTTGTTTTTCTTTGCTATTTTGCCTATGAAGTTGTGTTAAAGGCTTCACTCCCCAGAACTTTAAATCTCTGTAGCAGATACCAGAATCTGACATTAGACATAATATGGTATGTTTTAGCAAAGTGCAGATGTTGCTTGAATATAGTAACCATTTGCCTATATATAGCATATAGCAAATGTAATGCTATGATTTGTATGTGTATGCTTTATTTGAGTGAGATTGTGATACCAGTGGAATTGCTTGACTATGGAAGAGACTGATAACTCAAATCCTGTATTTTGCACATGTTGTTGGTACCTGCATTTAAATGCACCATTATTAAAGAATGCAGAAACTACCATGGAGGTAACAAGTGAACATTACTACAGCTAAGAGAGGTTTCAGGGAATGAATTCTTCTTTGTAGTAAATGTTTGCAGAGGATTCTGGGGGCAGTGTTGGTAATTACTTTCAAATTCAGAGTAGATTTTTAGATGCGCGGAGGCAGAAATTTTGCATCCATCTGGTGGTGATAATGCATCTAATACTATTTTGCTAATAACTCTGAAAAGGTATCCATGTGATTAAAAAAAGGTCTACTGTATATGTAGTAATTGCAACTTACAGCAACTTTAGCCTCATTTTAAGCAAGAAAATCCTGAACGTTTGAGCCTCTTCTATGTCTCTCCCTTTTGGAAAATCAAAAAACCCTGAATCCATAGTTCAGACCACTCACTGACCTTAGTTGTAGTAGCATGAATTTGGAGGGAGTGTGTTGAAGTCGGTGTGGATTTATGATAGCCTAATTAACAGCATAGTTTGTGGCCTTTGTGTCTATGAAAATGATATATATTGCCTTATGCCATAATACATTGAGTGGTGCACTATGATCCTAAATAAGATAAAGTTCAAGAGGAATCATATAATGTACAATGAAAGCTACTTTTATGGCACTTATCCTATTTGCTGTAATGCATTGCATGCTTTATTGACAGGTATATCTTATTAATTATATTTTCAACTTTTGAACTTCTATATTTTTTTAATATGTTTTCTTTCTGTTAGCACAATATAATACTGTGAAGTATGGAATTAATTTAAAAACTTTCATTTTGCATCTTTTGATACTGTGTTCATGAATATGGTTAAAATAGCTGGAGACAGTCTCTCAAGTCATTTCTGCCAGGCAGTGTTTCCAATTGAAGTATTCATCAAGTAATAGAGTAGGTATGAGGCTGGCAGAATCTAACTGTACAGAGAGTTTTAGTGAGTACATCCAATAAGGTAGGTGGTTGTTTCACTAATGTTATGCACATAATGGCAACAGGTTATTGTAGAAAACTTGACCATTACAGAAGGAAAATAATTTAGGTTGTAAAGAGCTGCTCATACAACAGGAAAAAGGATTTGGCTTACGAAAACCTTCATTGTTTTGTATTGTGGAACATTTTGAAAATTCAAAGCTTTTAACTGAGTGTCTTCTATTACCTATGCAAATTTTTTATGCTATGAAGTCAAAAAACAGGCAGAATATGTTAAGTCTGTTCTAATATTGTGGATGCTTCCTCTGTTCTGTGGTCTCTGCAGATTGCAGTGCACTGTGAAAACTACACTAGTTTCAAGTGGTGCTTTTTTATGAAATTTTCTTAATTTGCCTTTGTTAATATTATATTGTAACATGTTTTAAAATAACGACTGAAATAAATAAAACAATAGGTCTTCATTGGTGTTTTTGTTCCGTTTTGAATAAGACTAATTGTGGCTATTGTGATTTTTACCACTGGCTCCCCTGGGGCCAGGATTTCACAGTTGTTATCTGAATTAGTTGCCTGTGTTTGCTGAAGGGGCAAACTAACCAAGAACAGTAATGGTACACCTTTCTAGAGCTCATCTAGTCTACTTGTTTTCTGTTCCTGTAGTTATAACTGTAGATCTGAGAAGATAGAAATTACATTTAATGCTACTATACTAATAAATACTTGGGTCAAAAGAGCAGTACAGTTTATCTTAGTTGCTACCACCCTAGTAATACAAAGAAGAAACATGAGATACATTTTCTTAAAAGAAGAAATTCGTCCTGTCTTGGTTCTTCATAATAATACTCTGCTGCATGTGGAAACTCTGATATTGTTATGGATACTGATCAGACCTTTGCAGTAACACAGCTTTGCTTTTGTCAGGATTTGTGCAAGTTAAAGCTCATGTGTTCCTCAGTAGAGACTCTTTTTGATTATTTTAAATTATAAAACTCTTTCTTTTTTTCAGAGATGTTACTGTTTGTTGTATCAGAATAAAAGAAAGGTGTTGTCAAATGACCTCCATTTAGAAATAATTTTGAAATTAATTCCTCCAAAAGCCAAACTGAGACCAAACTGGTTTTACTTCAGCCTTTTCCACTGAAGAAAAAAAAGAATTTTCATCCAATATGTTTTTCATCAATTGCATTTGTACTGATTTGAAGGGCTCAAAAGAATAATTACTGTAAGAAGGGGATTACAGATGTCATTAACATAGCCTAAATTAGCCAAGGATGAAAATTAGGGGAAGGTCAGGAGAAGTATTGGTGAAATACTGGTGAAAACAATAGCATTGCCCTTGGATGGGCCTGGTTGCCCTTCTTCAGCTTGGAGGGTCTGCCTTAAATAAGGCTCCAAACATAGTACCTGTGGTAGTGGCATTGCCTGTGCTGGTGTGACAGCAGAAAAATAGGTAGGGAGTGGATTCCAAAATAGCTCTATTACATGTCTTTCACTGTCTGGCTGTGGATGAAGGAAAGCCAAATATCTGCAAAAGGGGGATCCAAGAAACTTGTTTGCATTAAGTAATTGAATTGTTATTGCTGAAACAGTTTCTTGGCCAGTTGCAGTTTGTGTAGTTTTCTTCAGACCTTCTTTGAAGCTCTGTGCACATACTGTGACCTGCAGGATTATATCATTTGTTTTTAGGCTCTTCAGAAGAGAAACTAGCTGCTAGCCAGACAGTCTAGTGCAATCTTGTTAAATGGCATTGCTTGAAAGTAGCCTTAAAAGCCTGGATGTAATTTCCTTGCTAGAAGGGTGTTAATGCCTGGCTTTTGAAGAAGCTTGATGTAAAAGCCTGTAAATAAATAAATAAATAAATAAATATATAACCTTGGGTTAAGTAGTATTTTCTCTAAAAGGAGAACTGTAGAAAAAGGATTTTCAAAAGTTTTTATGTATTTTTTTTTAAGACAATTTCTCTGCCTTTCCTCTTTGCCATTTTTCTACTGGAAAGGTAAAGGAAAGAAAGGAAAATAAGAAAGTGCAGGTAGGGGGAATGGATGTAGAAGGAGAAAAAGGCAGGAGAAGGAAAAAACAATCTCTAGCGTTTAAGTAATTTAATGTATGAGATTTTAAACTAGTTTTTTTTCAGAAATTTCTGAAAGAAATTCTTGGGGTTTCTTTCCAACCAGTTGTAATCGTAAATTTGTTCAACTGAAAAAAATCTCTATTGGATTTGGCTTCATTTCTTTCTCTTCATCAAAGCACTTCCCATCCACCAACTTCTGTAAACTTCAGTGACATTAGAGTGTCCTGAATATGCTTAAGTATTTTGTTGAACTGGAACATTAAACTGGGTAATTGGGTTAATTAAGTGTCAACTTACATCAGGAACCCTCTCATACTTGTGGGCTCTGGCATGCAAACCTCAGTTTTCATCATTGCCTCTTAACTATGTTTATTTTGGGAACTGCTTCTCGTTAGATAAATAGCCTTCTCTGAGCTCAAAGTAATCACTTGACTGCTAATGGTACCTTAACATTGCTCATTTAAATCTCCTTTGGGTATTTTTCTATTATACTGCAGTCAATAATGTAGACAGGTACTGAGTATCTTCAGGACCTCTGTATATGTGGGATGTTGACAGAATGTTCTTGTCACAGTTAGTTTTTCCTGACTTGCTTCATTGTTTTAAATTGTAGGCTAAAATCGGTTCAGGAATTCATATGATAGATACTGGCTTTCAAAGCAAATGTGACCTGGTGAGTGATTTAGACTAGTAATCACATCTGAGCTGCATGATTGCAGCCTTCTCTTGCAGAGTATAAAAAACTTCTGAGAATATTCATAGATTAAATGCAGGTGTCTCAAGTAAAAAGCTGGAGATGTTTCGCATCAAACTGAAATAAAAGCCTCATACTCTACTCAGAAGGTCAAAAAAGTAAAAAGATTTAGTATATATTGTAAAATATGCTGTTTGTTGAAGAAGTGTGTTTGTTGGTTTTATTAGGAGAGGAGAATGAAAATGTGTGCTTTATACCAAGCAGACAAGACAAATTGCTTAAGATGCCTTCATGCCTCAAAATGCTCTGTACTTCACTTTTCCTTGAACACGTACTTAGATTTGTTTAAACCTTTGCTTCAAACTGCTGCCATATCAATGACTTACTGCAGTCCTGATTTGTGCTAAAAGCTCTTTGAATCCCCTATATAACAGGCAAATCCAATACACTTCGAGTACGTCTGATTAATCCTTGGACAACAGTGTACAACACTGCAAGTATCCTGAGAGGTGTGCACTCTGTGGTCCTGGCTGAGGCAGCAAGCTGCTATCTTCAACTGCTTCAGCTTCCTGAAGCCTTTGTCCTAAGGTGGTCAGGCTTTCCCATACCTTTTGGTATGATAAAGGGGTGCAGTGATATTTGCCTTCCCTGGGAAGCTGCAAATGTTTGTTTTGGATCAGCCATGAATGCTTTTTTCCCCCTGATTTTGGTTTTTCTACCTTCCACTCTCCTTTCATGGTTAGCCATGAGACTGAGAATCCACTGTTTCCACATCTTTATCTCTGACATGCACCTTCATGTCTGCTCTCTCATGTTTTGGTGTGTGGCTGTGGTTTGAATTGTTTTGTTTGCTGTAGGCTTCTCTCTCATGCTAATCTGTGAAGAACCACATATGCTTAAGCACCAGATTCCTTTGAGAGGCTTACACATGTGCACAACCAGAGATGTTTTGTCCCATCTGGACCTGCCTACATCCTTGGGAGACCAGAGTAGTGACATTCTGCAGGAATGGTGGGAGTCACAACAACAGCATTTGTGAAGAGCACAAGATAGTTAAAGCATGTAAGACTCCTCCTCCAGTCAAGAGTAGGTTTTGAGATTCTGTATTTTAACTGTGCTGGAGGTTTCTTTCTTTTGTTAAAAGAGGAGATAAAACCTCTAATAATTTTGAGAACAAATATGTTTTGTGTGTTTGGTTTTGGTTCTTGTTTTTGGTTTTGTTTTTCCTGCTCAGCTTTCTCCCTGTTGCTTGTGCGTTTCAAGCTGAGGCAGCAAACATCCTGCTTGCCTTTTGAAAAGTGTCACTGTGCTTCATGCTGCAAGCTGTGAGAACATGTTGACAAGTCCAATCCTGCCAGTTTGCTGTGTGCCTTGAAGAAATACTCCATAGCCAGAATAAGTAAGCCAGAGCCCAAAATGAAATGGGTGAAAATCAAGTGCACAATTTTAGGTTACCCATCAGCAGCATACAACTCTGCTCCTAAGAATTGTAACTCCTTATGGAAACACCATAAATATCAATCCAGAGCCTACAGCGTGCTTGCTACCGTGACAAGTACACAGTTGTTTCTATTCCATAGCTTGGGCTAAGATTTAGACTGGGCTTTGATGCACCATTCACCCATAGGCCCTGTTCTCAGCAAACGTTTTAATTTCCTCAGTTCCCCCTTCTGGAAGTAAATAAATTCATTTACAAATTCCTATAATTCTGCTTTTCATACTGTTTCTGTAACAGTGCTCTTGCAGCATTTTACACCTTTTGGTCTAAGTAAGGCTGTTGAAACACTGAAAGCTTCTTTCAAGTCTGTGTATATGCATATGCACTTGAGAATTCACTTATATACTGGGGAAGATGGAATACCTCTCTTTCAGTTGCCCCCAGAGTCAGCTGTATTGAAAAGATCTGCTTTTATCCAGTTTTCCTGGTACTTGATTTCTGGAGGCTAAAATACAACGCAGTGTGTTTCCTATTCTGCATATAACATATTGATGAGTACCTACAATGTTATTGGTGGGCTACAGATAAAACCTATTTCAGAACTGATAATCTTAAACTTCAAGGTAATCCAAATCACCAGATGATTGAGTTGCTTTAATTATGACTATAAGGTTAATACTCCAAATGGTCTAATACTAATGTTAATGTTCTGACTAATAAGAAACATAAGTTCTTTAAGATTTGCAATACATGGTTGGGGAAATGGATGTTTTAGCTTGTGGTCACAAATATTTTTTATAAAAGTTATTTTGGTGAAGACTATCATAAAACTGCTTTTTCTCTCAGTCCCACTTATTTAGATGTGGTCTCTTGGATTATGGGAGCTACAACATGTAGAACATTTTATGGCTTTTTTGAAGTTACACCAGAAGCCATTTTATTTCCAGTTGCTCTTAGGGCCATAAAAGAGCACAATTGGATTAAAATTTTCTTTCTACCAAGCTGCTCTGCTCCACACATCTCATCTGGTATAAATCTGGCATCATTATCAGGTTCTGAGTTGGATTTATAAACATTTAGATTGCAAGTGGGCAAAATAAATGGAACAATCCTTCATACCTGGTAACAGTGGTTGGATAGTTATTTCGCCTGAAATATTCCTTAGCAAATTCCCTTTACGTGAACTTCATGTGATGAAGAAAATATTAAACGCATACCTTGATGCTGCAAGGAGTTTATTTGTACAAAATTTGTGCATAAGTGTAAAAGTCTAAGTCCTAAAAGTAACAGGCCTACTCATGCCTGCAATAAATGTGGCTGATGGTTAGGATCTGGAGAACTTGAGCAGTAAATGTTAGTATTTTATTTACATAAGGCAGATGTGGGAGGTGTATGATGCTCAGTGACTGGTGTGTGACCCTTGATCTGTTGGCGTGACGCTGTTGTTTGCTAAGAGGCACTGAAGTGTTAAAAGTGTTTTCAGTAACTTTGCCCACAGACACAAGGGATAGTGAGTTTGGCCAGCTCTGTAGCTGGTACTTAAATCACAATTCAGTATCAAATTCTTTCAAGTTTTGTTTAATCTGGGCACAACATTTTTTGACCAGAAGCAGGCCAGAGAGCCTCCAGGACATGCTAAGCTTTAGGTATGGTTGGGGGGTGTTTGGGCTATTTTGCTGTTGTAACATTTTTGTTGCTGACTGCTATACTCCTAATGGCAAATAATGCTCTACTTGGAAGGTTGCCCATATTCAGTGCTGTATCTAACTGCAACTTAAAGAGAAATTTGCCCTAGAAGCCCAATCTGGTTTGAATATCTGAGCAAAATACCTAAAGCTTAAGATGCTGTAGCACAGAGATCTTGCTGAAGTGGGATGAGTTTTCACAAGCCAGTAGGGCACAGGGCACATCACCTGACAACAGAGAGACTTAGTCTGGAACTCTAACATATATACTTAATTTTTGTACTGTAAAAAATGCCACTGGCAGGCCCCGCGTGGCATGTTTAACTATGCAAGTATCCAGTCTGAGGTCTGTATTAGGGACTAATCCAGAGACTAATACTCTATTAGAGGGTAATGTTGTGGGTAGTCCTTGATCAAGAAATAAAAAGTGGTTCTGACATAACTCAAAGAAGACCATTAATTCTGTCTGTGCTGTAGTTTACCACATCTGTAGCATGTGCTACATATCACAGTACCTCTGAGGAAATCAGCAGATACAATTCACTGGACTTGGCTCTGACAGTGAAGTGTTGAGGGCTCCTAGTCAGTGGCATTGCAGTTATTAACTGACCAGCTACATCACTGAGGTCTGGATCCTTGTTTCAGGTGGCAGCTAATCAATCCATGTCCAAGCTCTCAGTCCAGACTTCAAAATTAAAATGTGTGGTGCCTCACTAAAAGCAGAAGCTCACACACCTGACACCAGCATTTCCTCTGCCCCAGCCAGTGTGCAGAAACATCCCCCAGATCTCATGTCCTTGCAGCCAGCCACGCGGAGGAGGAAGCCAAGCTGAGCACTGCTCACTGCAGTGTGCAGCCATGCAGCATGGTTCCCTGTCAGGCAGGGAAGGCTGTGGATGGAGGGCTAAAGCAGCCCGTTGTAAAACAGAGCCGGGAAAGAAGTTTTCTGTTTTCAGGGCTGCTAAGTGCCGATGGCACTCCTGTGCCCACCAAGGCTGCCAGTAGCAGGTCTGACTACTAGAGAGGATTTTGTTTTGTTACAGTGAAAAGCTCTGAGCAGGAGAAGGTCTTATTTATCACCGCCTTGTCTTAGCAGTCATAAAAGTGGCAATAATAGTTAGCTGATAAGTGCAGTAAAAAGGCAGGTCTCCAGCCTTGGAGAAGTGTTTGACAAATGGCTGCTTGCTATACTGGAAGTGTTACTGGCCTGGAGATAGATGAGATCATCAGATGAATGTAGGTAATGCAACAGGTAAATGATAGAGAAATTACTGTAGGCATATTGAGGTAGTTAGAACAATCTCTTTATCTACTGTTGGCATCTTTTGCTTTCACAGTTACCCATTTTTCTTTTAAAGACACCTTCAGAGACAGAGGAGTGAAGGATGAGTGAGCTTTTTGGGCGCAAAGAAAAGGATGTCTTTTGCTTTTGGTGCCATACATTAAACAGCTGTATTTGCAACAAGTCTTTGCCTCAGAATTTGTTACAAGTTGCATGGCTTTTGATTTTTAATCAGTTCATGATAGATTTCCATTTTGGTCTTTGCTCTTACAATTTTTTTCTTTTCTGCTTCCTAAAGTGTATCACAATATACATCAGCTGATATTCACTCTAACCATTTGTTATAAATTTCTGTACAGGTTGAGATAAGTAGTAATTGGATGTTAAAGCCCATGCACATTTTTGAAATGGGAAGGAATACGCAGTCTGCAGTTTGCCTTGTACAATGCTTTGAGCAATACAGATTTTGTTATACTTCTCCTTGCATCTTTCTGAATGATCAAATCATTGTAAAAATTCTGCATTATAAATGTTATGCTTCAGGTAGCTTTTCTCTTGGGCTTGAGTCTGTTTCTGAATGTGAATGTCCATGGTGTCTTGCTTTAGTGCCCTGAGGTCAACGATGAAGTCTTCAAAGACTGGATTAGTTTGACATAAGAAAATACTCAGATACAGAGGATGTAAGAATGAAAACAGAGGAGGTCACAGTCACTCCATTCCTTCAATTTCTGTAGATTCCAGCTAAACCCTTAACTCATTTGATACAACAAGGTGTGTTGGCCTGCTCTACTAGAAAGAAAAAGGGTGTGTGGGCTAAGAAGTCTGGGTATTTCTACATCACAGGCCTTGAAACTGTATTGGGGCTTAAACTTTAATGGCAGAAGTACTTAAGACTGTTTCTAAAAGCAAATTAGATAGGATTCTGCATACTCTTGACATTCATTTTTATTTGTCTTTTTGCAGCTTGTTCATATTTTAGATTTGGAAAAATATCTGAGAAAAATATTTCTCATGGGCAGATGAAGAAGTTCCTTAAACAAAAGTAGAGAGTAGACGTCTTCAAAGATGGTTTTAGGACCCAGCTATTTTCCCTTTTTGAGTACTATTGAAGTCAGGTTCAAGTCTGTATTAAGAATGACAAAATGTTATCTTCAGCCATTTAAATGAATTAATAGTTACCTACTTGTCCAGATAAGACAGTCTAAAATGAAGCAGTGTTTTCGACAAACTAAGCAAAGACTTGCAGAAAAGACATGCCATTCCTCTTTTCCATAGCTCACATTCTGAGATTGAGCCAGAGCTTAGAGAACTCCTCTGTTTTGAGGAAAGGATGTTGCTAAGCTTTTGAAGCAGGTTTTCAGAACAGGCTCTGACACACAAAGCTCATAACAGCGACTCTGAACCAGATGTACATCCTGAAATTGCTATGGACTTCTCTATTCGCTGAGGATCATTTTTCTGGTGCCCTTGTTACTTATCTCTAGATTTCTTAAAAGGGCCTGAAAGCCTGTTATCATGGTCTGTTTTTTCAGTGCCATCACCCGTCAGCCACAGCTTACCCTGAGAACCCTGCATTGTTCATTCTTCACTAGGAATCTAAAGAATGCATGTCTCAGCATAGCAATTGCTATTATATGAATAATGAGGAAAAAATGATTGCTTTAATTGTTTCTTTGTTCTAATAAGAACAAAGTTTGCTGGGCATGTGATAGACTGGAAAATAAAATAAAGTGTAAGGAAAATGCAGCCAGAACATTGGGTAGCATATCAGATGGTCTATTTGCCTGTGACTGGGGCTTTACTTCATCCTCCCTAACAGGGAAGCCTTCCCACCCTTTCCTCTCTTCCAAGCTTACAGGCAGCTGGTGCTGATTTGAAAGCAGAACTGAATGCAGCACGATAAAAGTTGGATTTTGATGGGTAATGTCTGCTCATTGCCTTATCTCTAGCTTTCCTTTGATATTTTAAATACATTCACCAGTATGTTTGTGGTAAGAGATTTTTCCTGCACCTTTATTTGATTCTGAAGTACAGAACCCCAAACCATACCCATGTTCCCATGCTTCATTTGGGGAAGAAAGTGTCACAAATCTTTGGAAATGAACTTGACACTATTCCCTGACAATGCTCTGATGACCAGTATGAGGAGATGGACTTTTGTTATCTTTATGTTCTTCCTTAGTAATTTATTGTTGACCCTTATCAAAGTCATGACACTGGCTGGATCACGGGTACAACTGCTGTGTTCTTGTTTAGATTTCAGAGGTCTGTGCTGGAATATGCTGGTATGTGGTGGTATGACTGGGCAGATGGCTCTATTTGCTTTTGCTCCTTTAAAATAGGATAAAGTGTCACTACACTACAGGGGTGTTACAAGGGTAAAATTCATTATTAAGGACTGTGAGGTATTCAGATGCAGTGCTAATGAGGCTATATGAATGTCTGGAGTATGTGCTTCACTGCACATCTGAAGCAAAACATGTCTGTTTCCTTGACAACCCCTCTGCATCTGTACTGTTGTAGCTGCTCTCCACAGTATGTGCAAATATCAAGCATTATTACTAAAGCTTGCTCACATTATGCTCCATCCATATTCAGCTATTAAAAGAAAATCTCTGTTGCATTGGCAGTGTGCTGTTCTGAATGGTGCAGATACATTCCTCCCTGTTGCTTCCTGTTTTCCTCTCTCTGCCTTCCCAGTAGTGCAGACCTCCCCCTCTTTCCTTACCATCAGAATCCATGCTCACCACTTCAGGAGGCTGATTCAGCTCAGCTGACTTATGCAAAAATGAAATAAACGAATGGTTTTCTGCTGAGCTGTCATTCAGCTGGCTAAGCTCAGCATTTGGTGCTGTGGGGATAGCAGGGGCCAAACAAGAGCAAAGAGAGGCAGGAGAGAGGGGAGCCATGGGAGCTCATTCAACCCTCTTCTCTGCTTACAGTAGAAGCCTCAGGCTCATCCCTCCAAAGGTGGGAACCAGCAGCACTTCTCTAAGTGGTGCACAAATGTGGTAATATAGAAACACATCATGTCCATGTCCATCCATCGCCCTTCAGAAAATTAAAGCAACATGAACTTTCTGAACAACAATTAGTGCTGCCATCTGTTACTGTCAGCAGATGTACGTGATAACCTTGTGTTCACTTCCTTGCGAAAAGCTGTGTGCATTTCACTTGTGTTATCCATGAATGTTTTCCTTATAGCAATGTAGAGATATGTGGTATTATCTAACAGTTTTATCTTGACGTGTGTCCTGGTTATATGAATGCCTTTAGACAAAACCAAATATCAAAGTGATCTGCAGTTCTGAGATGCCTACGAAAACTGTTAATAGATAGGTGATAGTTTATACCCCATGGAAGCCTAAAGACTGCTTATGTGAGAAAGTGCTCACTACAGCGCGGAAACTTTGTGCAGCCTCATCCTCCTAATGCCGCCAGTGTCTGTGTCCTGCTTTGAACTCCAGTGTGATAAGATGATTTGTGGCACCTAAGTGAACTTCTGACAATCTGATTGCTCCCAGCACCTATGTTTCTTTAGCATGATTCTTCAGGGGTTCATTGCACCAACTGGTACTTCACTTGCTTGCACTTATGCTCATGAACAGGTTTGCAGCTCTGTGCATTTGCACTGGGTGATGTCCCAGGAAAAAGTGCCAAAGGAGAAGGTCAAGGTGCTGAAAAACTGAACATAAAAATCTATTTCTGGTTAAGAAACACTTTTTAAAGGAAAAGGAAGAGCAGAAAGCGGGCCATAAATTCTTGCCCTGTAAATCTTTCCATTCATTCAGTATTTATGCATGTATGAAATTACCACAATTACATTTTTAGTGCAAGTGAGACCTCCACCATTACGTAAAGGCTGGAATGTGAAAGATGGAAAAAAAAGTAGAATGTTGTTTATTTTGGGCTAGCACAGGAGGCAGTTAGAGGAGACTTTTTACGTGAGATCTAGAAAGATTAACCTAACAGTTCCTCCTTACAGTGTAAGTTCTTTCAAGTTTATACATCTTATTTTGCCTAAAACAGGTTAGTACCTACTAAGACCCATTTCTTAGAGTAGCATTTGTAGCAAATTAAGGCATAAGGAGTTGCTCTGCGGTATCCTGGGAGACTGTTTTCTATTTTAAAATCAGTGCTAATTAAGTGTACATACTTTAATGTTAACTTAAATCAGTACCAAATTTACATGTTACCAATACCTTACAAGACAATTTTCCTTGATTCTAATGAGATCTTTCCTCAGTGTGAGGCTTTTTTTTCACTCCAGTTAATTAAGCGCCTTTGTTTTTACATAAACATAAACACACAGAGGCACACATATAGTATCTACACATTAAGTTGATGGGGATTTAGCTTTTTTTTGGCAGATTTGGGTAGAAGTTCCCCTTAGGTATAGGACCCCACTGAAACCAAATCTTCTAAAAGATCCTAAGTAGTCTGTTGGGAAAACCGACAAATCTTATATGTGTTTGTGAGAAAGCACTGATACAGATGTCTAATTCCAGGTCAAGGCTCATGGTGGCAGATCCAAGCTGAAAATTATCACCTTCTATGGCATTCATGTAGGAATTAAAATTCTTGAAAGAGATGGAACTTTTCCCTGTATCTTACTGACTGTTTCATGCAAATCCCCAGTCTCCAGGGATACTAAATTTTGTTAGGAATGTTCCATGTCTTGGAAAGTTATGAATGGACTTGAGCATTTTCATTCGCAGCAGGTATTTTATATAGCTGAGCATGGGCACAGCAGCAGAGCTGCTCTATAAGAAGCATATAGGGAATGGCAGAATGTTCTCTGCAATTGACATACAGACCAAGAAAACATTGGCTACATGAGAAAGAGATCTTATGGTACACATGTTTACTTTAATGAAGAGCAGGGTAGGAGAACATATATATGCATGTCTACAGACAAAAATATACTCCAGAAATGTGGGAGCCATATGAGGAAACACAGCAATTCCCTGTACTGGGAAAAAGACTCAAGTGTGACAGACCTCAGTGAAAATAGACTTCAGGATTCAGTAGACACTTCTGCAAGGGATTAATAAAGCAAATGTGGCCTTGCCTTTAACAAGAATCAGAGTCTAACTTCAATGCAAACCAATTAGCCCATTGTATTTGGGTCATGGCAAAACTGTGAGAAGCGGGGAAGCACCCTCCTTCATATTATAGATTGCTGTAGGTGTGCACCGCATTTCACACTGACTGGACTTCTAGATTGCACCCAGTCAGTAAAAAGCCCAAGACCCTCACTGTGCAGTGCCTAATGGATGGTATTTCTGTGGGGAGTCAAGGCAAGCCTGAGTGCTTGCTCCAATGGGAATCTGGTTTAAGAAGCTCCTTCTTTTCTGCATAACAGCCATGAACAAGTGTTGCAATCCTATGCTGAAATTTACTGCCTCTAAGTTATGAAGTTATGGCTGGTTTTGAGGCCATGGTGTAAAACAGGTCACTGAAATGTTTAAAACAGTCACCAGAGGCTCCAGGGCAGATACTTCAGAAGCCAACTTTGGCATCACGGCCAGCACTGCATAATCACACAATAAATGTCATAGCTGAGTGCAAGTCCATGAAAAAAGCATGGAAATCCTTGAAAGAACATGAAGAATGAAAAATGCAGCCTACTTGTGCCTTCCAGTCATATGACAAACAGCTACTGGCCACAGCTGCGAAGAGGAAATGGAGCAGCATCCAGACCTTGGTTTAGTTATTTACTGCACATCTGATCACATCACATTATTGCCAGCTACAGATTTGTTAGAACCCGCAGTTGTTTCACAATTTTGTCTTGACTGCTGGTGGGAAAACCCCTATGTGATTATTCTCGGGATGTTCTATTTTTGTCTATTCCTGAATGAAATGTTTCCATTTTATTAAAATTGATTATTTTGATTTATTCAAAATTAAGAAGAACCAGAAACCTTGAAATGATCTTACAAATAAAAAGGTGTTTCATTTCATCCCAGCTGATCCCCACTCTTTTGCTGATAAACTTTCAAAACTATTTGGAGAAAGAGTGGCTTAAAAACAGATGTAAAATCTCTCTCATACAGAAATCAGTTATCCTTCTTTCGGAAAGCTGCCTTCTTGCAAATGTAGCAGTGATCCTTAATACTTTGATTTATACGTCTGACCTATGATTTCAGGGTCTCCTAAATAATAATCTGGAATAGCAACCTTGTTGGCAGACTTCAAATGCTTCTGTAGGATTAAAGTAAGGAATGTGGTCATACTGTCCACAGCTCTGATTTTGCAGGCAAATCTGCCAAACTCCTAGAAATGTACTGGGGGCAGCTCTGGGGCACTCTGAGTTTCTGTCTCTACAAGCAGATCTAGAGGAGCACAAAAGTCAAAAACCTTGATCATCCTTCAGAGTAGGAATCAGTACAAATTTAGTGTAGGTATGCCATAAGACATAACCTCTGGAAATGGACATTACCTTGAATCAGAATGGGCTGCTTGTTACAAAGGGTACGAGGATGTTGTGTTGCTCATTAGCTGTTCACAAAACTCTGCGGCTCAGAGAACTCTTGATCTGCTTTAATGTATATGAACTGTATGAATAGTCCATGACAGCTCAGTTTTAGAAGGCTGCAAAGGTGACTTAAATCTCATATGTCTGTCATGCTTCACAGTATTTTCCCCTTTTCTTGCCTGCCATGCTTGGTGGTTAATGATTAGAATTACTTTTAATAGACGCAATCATGCAGTGGTAACACAAGTCCTTTGCTGCTGCTGGGGCTACAAAACTTCTCATGTCTCAAAGAGATTTTAGTGGGTATGATGGAGGCAAGGTATGGATCGTATAGGTCACTCTCCATGAGTGTGCCCAATTACAATGTTGGGTCATCACAGATGCTGAGAATTGAAATTTAATCATGTACCGAGAGGTATTGCCTTCAGGCTATATTTTCCTTAATTTCCTATTCTTTTAAAGTGACTGTCAAGGGTAATAATCCATTAACTTGAAAAATATTACTCTTTTGAGTCTATCTTGAAAGAGGACTCATCCATTCCAGCAGGCTGAAAGAGTTTAACATTGTCAGCTGCTCT
>JBCJKH010011500.1:0-17632 GCA_039877255.1 Loriculus beryllinus | reverse complement strand
AAGACACACATTGATAGTGTGTTAGAAACCACAGAAGTGCTGGATAACGGTCACATAGGAATTAGAAGCAGATTTCACTAAAATAAGCATGTAGCACCCAGACTAAATGGGAGACACAGCACTTAGCTGATGACTGCATAGCAGTGTCCAAGGAATGTCTTCTATATGATTTTAAAAATTTCCTATAAAAAGAAATGTAGAAAATAAACTTCCAGAAATTTGTAATTTTACAAAATGTATAAAATATGCAAATTCGCACCAGAAATTTTGCATAGACTGTTGCAAACACATAATAAAAACACTGCAAAATGAAACAGAGATGTCTAATTTATCCTTTCTTAAAAATGCCCATAATTCTGACCAAAGTCTTTGTTCTCTGTTGATTGTTGCCAATGGTTATTGAGGGAACAAGTAGAATACACTTTGCTGCATTCACCATGGATGTTGGTGTTGGAAGTCTAAGCACTTCATCCTGACAAGCCCAGACAACTAATATCAAAAAAAAAGAAGACCATAGAAATCCCAAGATTTGAGCAATTATAATTTACAAGAAATTAAGATCAAAGCAAGAGCAGCAGGGAGTGACGCCTGATGCTGCACAGCTAAAGTAGAAAGGGAGATACACAACGTGTTCCCTCTCCACACCAGAATTCAGGCGCAGGGAAGGGGTGGGGAGTTTTCAGTTCAACCAGCCTGCTTCTGGTTCTTATTTTTAACTTTCGGTTTCTCTTGTATTTTTAACATCAGCAGGGGGAAACAGTGCACACTGAGTTTGGGACAAGCAGTGCTAGGGGACTTCAAAGCAAGAGGAGCCTGACTGGGACAGGGCAGAGCCATGGTGTTCCCCTGCCAGCCACGGGCAGGGCCCCCACTGGAAAATGAGTGAGAGCTTTTTTTGTGTGTGGTGCTCTTGTACCAAACTGCAAGAAATTCAAGGGAGAGGAACTTTTCCTCCCTTAGAAAGCAGGTGTCTCTTCTCGAGAAGCAGCCAGAATCTTTGTTGCGAAGGATCCAACACCCAGTCCTCCTGGGTTTCCGTGTACAGATCAGCTTCTCTTCTCAAAACACAGCCTATGGAGGAAGTGAGGCCCTCACCCATGCTCAGGCTTACCCAACAGCTTTAAGGTCAGAGCACATCCTGGGAATCAATTCCTATTTCTGCCCAAAGGCTGAATTTCTTGTACCGAGCAAACATCACCTGGAACCCAGATCAGTCCAAGATGATACCGTGGACCCCAGACCTTCTCTTTCTGACAAAAAATGGTCCACTTTAAGAAGAAAGACTGGAAAACATCTTGGCCAAGATTATTTTTAGGAGTTGGGGGACTTTCCTGTAAAGTAGCAAATTTGGGTTCATAAGCCCTTTAGATAGGGAAGGGATATGATTCAAAATCTCCACATCCTGGTTGAGCAATACAAACAAAAAGTACCTGACCATTTAATTGGTCATCTCAAGGAAAAATCTTGTTGGACCTAGACCACTTGAATCCTCTGATAATGGAATTGATGTTCTCATAGCCAGCCTGGCCCCCAGGATACCTTTACTTCAAAGGCAGCAGCATGGGAAGAATGAAGATTACAGATCCAGCACAACCTATTAATCCTATTATAGTGTGCTGGAATGTAATTAGAAAGGGCTCCCACTATAGTAAATAGGTACCCTTTCACAAATTCAGTTTAGAACAATAAAGGAGTTTACTAGAACTCACCCAGAAATGAAGAAAGACCTGAAACACCCAATGTGTAAGGCACTTGGGTGCCTTTCTCAACAAGATTGTAAGGCCAAAAACATGACCAAAGTGGCAAATTCCACAGCACCTCCACTATGTCACTATAGGATCCTTGAGCTAGAAAACCTTCATGGAACCACACAAGTTATTGCAGGTATATTTTGGTTTTCTAGTTATTCATCTCTTAAGAGAAATTTGCAACACATATGAACTGCTAATTAAATGTTATCTCCTGGAAGGAATGTACTGCAGCTGATTCTGGCGATGGAGTTACAATACTTTCATCAGCAGCACCACTACGTTATAGCATGTGCAAAAGACAGCCCTCCAGCTGGACACTCTACAGGTCTCATTATACTCAGAAGGGAAATAATTTACACCTACCAACTTTCAGCTCTACTTCCCTATTCTAACCCCCAATGGAGAAATAAAGCTCTCTGAAGCATGAAAGGTACTATCTCTTGCATGGCTCCAAATAAAATGGCAAAAATAACCACTGATGCCACCCAACTTCTGTTCTCAGTGCAAAAAGAAAGTGCTGCTTTCTAGGAAAAAATACAAAAAATACCATTAAGTGCCTTGGGTCATGTGTAGGTGATTTACATCACAGAAAGGCAATCAGAAGGAAAAGCAGAACAAGAATGCACGGCTAAATGCCAAACCAAGATAAAGAACCCTCTGATAATGAAATTATGGGCACCAAAAATTTTGGCATGAATGAGGGTAAACACATTTAGATCTACAATGTCTCATTGAGCAACACATCAAACTTTTATGTAAGAGTGAAACAGATCCTATGGTTACTGAACCGAATTAGACCTGGTATGCATTCACAAGTGTGATTACTTTATGGATAAACATTGACACCCCTTCAGTTTCCTTTGCAACTGAGCAAGCATCTCAGAGAGAGAACTTGTCTTTTGAATGCTTTCTAAACCAAATCTGTGTTTACTGTAATATGTTAAAAGCAGCAAACTATAAAGATAACAAACATATTGTTAAGTACCTCCCACACACTCAGGTTCCTCAGTGTTCTCTTTTCAGATTCATCATCTTCCCCAGTGGTTGAAAAGCCTCACTCTTCACCTCTGTCATACACCTTCTTCGAATTTTCATCTTTCATGCACAGAAGAGAACTCAAAGGGAAATAAGAAGTTCCTTAAACACAAATGGAATTTAGCTCAAATAAAGTTTTCTATAGAAGTGCAGACCAACAACAATTTAAAACATAGTACTCATAAGATGGGGGCTTTGTCAAAACAGTATGCTGCCATATGCCAGACAAGCCAGATAACAGCGTGCAGGTATCATGCTTGCTTGTGAGAGCCAAAAAGCCACCAGGGTATATCTAACATGGCTAGGTTTCTGCTTTTGTGCCTCAAGCAGCCCTACAAAGACGCATCACCACATGAGGAACACTGTGCTGTGGTGGAGACAATGCAAGAGCTACCTTTCTTCCATGGGAAAAGTTTGTGGAATTGCTTCGTGACACCATCAGTGCAGCCACAGTAGCAAAGTGCTCCTTGTGCAAATCAAGGTTCATTGGTGAGCGTTTCAATATTCTATTGCAGTGCTAAGCTGTCTGCAATTGTTTTGATTTGAAGGAGATGTGTCTACTTAAAGTGACTTGTGGCATTCAGATATTCCCTAAGAAAAGTTTCTAGATCTTTCACTGACAAGATCTCTCACCTGCCTAGAAGCTGACTAGAGAAGACCATGATTTCTCTTCTCAAGATTAAGATGAAGCTGAAATTCAGGACATAATTAAAAGGTAACTAACAATTTTTCCTCTAAACCTCTGATTTAGCTTAAGGCATGGAAATTCATGGTATTTACACATGAAACACGGTGGGGAGGGGGGAATTTCTATTACTACACATCCTAGTATTACTTGAAAATGATGCAAGTCTAACTTTAAAGAAGAAAAATGAGCAATCCCCAAAGCTTTTTACCAAAAATCCACAAACAACTCTGCATTTCCCTGGGAAACAACAAAGAGAGAACCAGTTTGCAAAGCCACAAAAGCGAACGGCCATTAGTCAAGTCCACTAGTGCCCTTTGGTGATGCACAGCTTCTGAAAGCAATGTTTGCTCATAAGAAACATGAACACATGATGTTAATGACCTGGTCAACCTGTTCACTACACACACAGCACAGGGCAGCTTTCTTTAAGACTCACGCATTCATCTCTTAGCAGAACCATTGGTGACCGTTTATCTGAAAATGCATGGACAAAAATAAATTCCATTTTTTTAAGCTAGGGATTTTTGACGGAGACTGATGAAGATGATTCTGCTAATGCTCTGTGACACAAAAACTCCAGAAAAAGTAGAGGAGAGGCACATAAGTGTTTAGAGATAAGTGACTGTAATGTCAATGAATGCTGAATATAAAGATCCTTAAAAGAAGTGAGCTCTAGAAAAGGTGAAGTGTGCACATCTTGATGGACAACAAAGAATTCATCTCCACTTTTTACAAGATCTGTAGGAAGTCAAGGCTCCTCATTCTCAGCTTTGATTAAATCAAAAATACATCAGGGGAATTGGACAGCATCTTCCAACCTCATTCAAGACACTCAGAAGGGGTTTTTTTCAGTCATTGTCATGATCCCACTTGAACAGTCTACCAACCACTGGCATTTTCTTCCACACACAAACTAACACTTACGGAAGAACTGCTTTTTTAGTTGTATTTCTTCTGTTATTACCAACAGTACAGTCTGAAATTGTAATCTCTGAATAAACATTAGTGGTTTGTATTACTACCATAGAATAGTGTAGTTTATTAGAAAGAAAAAACAGTCTAACCAAATACCCAAATAAATCAAGAGTAGAACATACTGCAGCCCTAGTAATCCTCCTACTTTATTAAAAGATCTTATTTTTCCATCTAGGTATTGCACTTATACAGCCATTTAGTTGACTTGTAGCATTCAGCAAGCAAGGTCTTCTGCTGCTGGGTTTTACCTTGGCTGATGGTGCAACTCCTCGATGACATGTGCCTGGTAGTTGACAGAGGAAGGGTGACAAGCTTTGACAATGACAGCTCCGCAGCCTGTTGAATTCTTCAGTGGCAGCAGCATTTCCACACTGGTGTCACCCACCTCTCCTGAAAACAGCCTCTTGTTTGCAAATCTCCCAGGTATCAGGAACAAAAGTGGTATGGGCTTGCTCCCAGGCAGAGCAATTCTAGAAGAAACAGAACCTGTTTTGGAATAGGTCACTTGAGTTGCCACACTGATTGTAGAGTTTGATGCATTGGATGATCCAAAGTGGGCTCCCTTACTATAAACTTACTCTAAACTGTAACCAGGAGTAATTTTCACTTCTGAGGAGAGAATTTTACAACATTCAGAATGGACCCCTCTAATCCCACAGAAATGCATGGCAGTAATGCTCATTGCTCAGACAGAAGAAAAAGCTGGATAAACACAGAGAATTTCTGAAATCCCACCTTAAGAAGATCTGGTTTATAGTATAAATTACAGGAGAAAAAAAACCGTACAGTGGTGTGAAGAACCATAGCAACAAAAGGGCATCAGAACAGTAATCTGCAGTATTACAAAGATGCTATGTAGGAAAGAAATTCTTCTGTATCTAGGAATTACACCTCAGAATCTCAGTAATACTACTTACACATTTTAAAGTACCAACAGGCAAATCTCCTGACTGGTAGCTAACTCACGCTCAGGTGCTGTTTGTTTAGAACTTACTACATTTTGAATAATGTGGCTATCAGTGTAACTCAGTGTAGTACAGTGCAGATTAATAAACGCCCTTTAAACCCTCCCCAGACTTCAACCATTATTATAGATAGATTAGCACAAAGTACTTCTTTGATGTGCAGTACCAATTTAAAAAGTGATTTTTCCATAAGAAACTACAATAGCAGAAGTATATTAATGCTACCCCTTTCCTTGAATGCTACGCTTTGTCCTAGATTGTCAAACTGAGTTTCTAAGGCATTAATGAGCAACTTCCACTGTTGTATGTAAGCACACTTTGTATTTCTGAAAAGTCACATAGACAACCATGTAAAAGATTAAACGAAACCCCAAAAGGAGACACTAATAACTGAAGGCTGAGAGGTTTTGGATGAGGAACAACAGCGGAAATTTGCTTCTATTTCACTCTGAAAATGTAACTACACACATTAGCAAGACTGGACCCTGTACAGCAGTGATCAGCCAAAAAGGTTCTCTGTAGATTGAAAAGGCACAAATATTTTCATGACATCAGGAGAAAAGGACAGCTCACAAAATAAAGTTACAGAATTAAAAATTACAGAGCTACAAACAAGATTAACTTACAGAATAGCTGCTAAAAAGATATTGTTATGGAAATGCAGCCTTTTACTGAGTTTTTGTGATTTTAGGAATAGTTAATATTTAAACTTTGGATAGGTAAAGGAAAAGTTTGGCTGCCTGGAGGGAAGAGCCTAAGAGCCACCTGGCAGTGGAAGGAAATCCCTATCCAAGACATGTACATCCATGTGCTATCATAAATAGAGGAGGAGGCACGAGTTCCCATCCTGCTGTATCTGCCCCTGATGGTTATCAAACTGTCAGGAGCACTGAGCTCATCTGCTCTGGATGTTTTAATCCTTTGGCACCTTGCAACTGCGTCTTTTCATTTGATGCTAATGAAGCATACTGTTAGTGGGGTGCTTTATTCTTATGTCTAATGACACAGACCTGCTGAGGGAGAGCTAACATGACAGAACATCATTGCTGTTGCTCCCCGCTGCTGCGCTCAGGAAACTAGGCAGAGGGGGATTGCTGCTGTTGGAAATGGCTCTCTCACATCTGCATTTCAGCATTAACATCTCTTTACTGGGCAAAATAACCACAGCTGCTTTTCACTATTGGAGAAATAATGACATTAACTAAAAACACAGTAGTATTCTCTTCTTTCCTGCAGCTCTCTATCCAGGATGTCATTATAAAATGAATTAGAAATATCTGGAGTTTTTGGAGAGTCCAAATAAGGACACCCAAGTTCAGTCGCTGTTATCTCTTATGTCCCACGTCCTGTTCTCTCCACTATGTGCTCTCCTGCTAACACCTCCTGAAGCAGAATCAGGCCTTTTTCTGTCTTCCTTAAGTAAGAAAACACCAATTTCAAGAAAAAAGAAAAAAGAAAAAAAAAAAAAAAAGAAAAAAAAAAGAAAAAAGGAAAAAAAAAGAAAAAAGGAAAAAAAGTCAGCTTGTCCAAAATCAGTTTAAGACATTCCAAAAGTTCAGCTTCAGCATGCCTTGTACAGTTTGACTCAGTCCACACTCTACACAACTGAGCTGAATGGGCATACTTGCCCTGAGTAAAGAGCCCCTGTGTGAAAGGTTAAAAATCCCACATCACCTCACAGGTGGGCAGAAAGAGATAAGGCAGCAGATAGCAGGGAACTCGTGGCATTTCCTACAGCCACCCTCTTGTCAGAGCTAGATTTCGCCTATTCAAGGCGCACTTAAAGTGCATGAGCATGATGCATTTAATTTCAGCCATACACAGGTCAACAGGGAGAGAGGACACTTATCATTTATACATACCCAGAATTTAGTTTCAGATATATCAGAGAATTACAAAATTGTTAATGTAGGAAGGGACTTCCAGGGACAGCTAGAGGTCATAACTAATGAAAATAGCTAGAATATAGAGATAAATACACATAATATAAAATTTATAGAACACTAAACCACTTTCAAATATATAGAAAATATACATGCTTACGCACATGTATACACATAGGTACATGTACACATATAGGTACACACATAAGTGTACATACACACACACATGCGTAAGTATGTGCGTACACAGGTAGTAGGCACATGTAATTTCAGAGATGTTCTGTGCACCTGGAGCTAGCAGGCTCGAAGGTTGCCGGCAGCTGGACCCGACCCTGGCCCCCGTCCAGTGGGGCCAGGTAAGCCCTCGCGGCGGCAGGGACGGGAGATAGCCCGGTCCTCAATGAATTACGGTGCAGGAGCACGATGACTTCATGTAGTTTCACAATCGCCGCACTGTCCAAAGCAGTGTTTCGCCGCGCACACACCCCCGTGTTCTCATGCCGGATTTTCCCTTGTCCATGAATAATCTCAAAGCCTTCTCAATAAATACACGTTCAGGGATGTCCGGAGCTCATTCAACCCGCCAGCCCCGCCGACGAGAAAGGGTCGGTGCCGGAGTCTAGGAGCAGCACCATGAGGTTTCTCCAGGGCTGTGCCTGTGACCATGATCGTAACCGCGCCGCCCGCCGCCGCCGCCAGCCCTCCCTCCGCGCCCTCCTGCCGCCGCTGCTGCTGCTCCTATTGGCACCGCGGGCCGCCGCCGCGCCGCTGCCCGCAGCCGACTCCTCGGGAGAGGCCGAGCTGGAGGAGGTACCGGGGCGGCGGGCAGCGCTGCCCGACTGCGAGCGGCTGGCGCGGCTGCTGCACGCCCGGGCCGCACAGCTGCAGGAGGAGGTGGGTACGGACTACACGCACACCAGAGCCGGAGGCTGCTGCCACCGGCCAAGGTGCAGTGAAACCTCTCGATGTCTCTCTCTAGATGTGCGAGAAGTTTACCGTCTGCGAGAATAGCATGGAAATGCTCATCCAGAACAATCTCAACCTCCCCAAGGTGACGGAGGAGGACGGATGTCTGCTCACCGGCTTCAATGAGGCAAGGAACCACTGCTCTCCTTTCTGGTCTAATCCTCTATACCTGGGGTAATTTTTGTCTGCTTCAAAAAACTTGTGGAAGTTGACCTGAAGATTTGTGCCAGCTCCAGCTGGCTTTGCCATGGCACAGACTTCCACTGTATCAGCACTGTCCAGTTACCTGTGCTGCACACACAATGCCACCCACTATCAAAGTATTCCTGAGCTGTAAGTGACCTTCTTACTTTTCTCTTATTTCAGGATAAATGCTTGAGGAAAATCTCCAGTGGGCTTTATACATTTCAGACATATCTTCAATTCATACAAGAAACTTTTACTAGTGAAAAGCAGAACATTGAATCACTGTGCTATACTACAGAGCACCTGGCACATACTATAAAGCAGATGGTGAGTTGGTTTTAAATTCTCTCCAATAATTGTTATGGATTGGCACTGATGTGTAGTCAGAGAATGAGGATGCTGTGTGAAGCTCAACATCTCCCACTTTCACTTCTCTCCCCGGGTAGACACGGTGGTTCCTTCTGTTCACTCATCCTTATGACTAACTTACCGGTTTCACAAGGCTCGGTTTCCTTTTCTTAAGGAAATAACTCTTCCTACTTTTATTGCTGTTTCTAATTTCCAAACTAACAAATTAAATGCATAGTTGTTTCAAGAATGAATACACTAACACTGCAGGCAGTGAGATTTCTCAAGGAGCTTGTTCCTAACTGGAACTGCAATTCAGTCCAAGTTTTCTAATGCTGCAACTCGCTGAGAAGTAGAAAAAAAAAAAAAAAATCCTTTTTTTTAAGAACCCACATAAATAGAAGCAAAACATTTTTGCAATATTAGTTATCTTTAAAATGCTCCAGAACAAACTTTTAAGCCAAGATACTGGTATTTCCATATACCATCTAGCTTACAAATGAAGGAAGACAGTTAAAATTCAGAGTGTTAGTGACCTGACTAAACAAAAGGTGCTGCCTATTGAAAAGCACACATTTTGATTGTAAACCTAACACTCATAAAAATCTTGCTTCTTTACAAATACCAGATTCTCTTTCGATTCAGTAAACATGCTATTCATCTCTGACAACCATTTTGGAGAGCTTTGAAAGTTCACGCTCCAAAAATTCACTTCATTCCTGCAGTTCTTACTCGCATTAATAACCCTTAACATGAATATTTCCTTTTGTCATCAGGGAAACTATTTGCCTGAGTAAGAACCATTCAGGTGAGTAAGATCTGCAGAAACCTCAGGGCATGATTTCCTTCAAGGTGTTTTTCAGCACCTGAAAAGCCCTTTGTGTGTTTGCCATACCTTGCCTAACATTTACTTACGTCCATCATTCTTTAAGGGAGCTGAACTGGTTTTTTTACACCCTGCTAGCTAAGAATAATGGTCCTGTCACAAAGACAGCAACTGACTGCTGGCTTCCAACTTGATATAATAGTCTGCTGAAAGTCTGTTCCATAACTGGAGGAGAACAGCTTTCCTTGGAAAACTAGCAGGCTTGAGGCAACTGTAACAGGCAGAATGAAACACAGTAACCAAAACCAAAACCTCTACCGGAGAAAGTAGGTTTTTGAGAAAGAGGTGTCTCGATCTCCAGGTTTGAAATCCTTTCTTTACAAAAGCAGCTTATCTGCTGTTCAAGGCAAGGAGAGCAAGGACAGAATCTGTCATTTGTTCTCAGGCTGATCCATCGGCACTCTAGCTGACTGTATATCCAGATACAAAAATTTTTCAGAGCATGCTACAAGGAGCTGGATGCACTCCAAGTAGTCTGGACAGAAAGCAGTATCTCACTGAATTTCACAAAAAAGATGTTCCAGAAGGAAGTCTGCATGATTTTGTCACTCGTTAATGGGCAGGAGAGATCCTAAAACCAGGATGAAGCTGATACTTTAGATTTCTAGACCACAGATATCTAAACCAGCTCCATGATTTGGGTGAGTAACTCTCATTTTCAGAAGTCACTTACCCAGTTCATGGGACAAGTTCTTAAAAGACATCTGGGTACCAGGTGCCCAGTGCTGTCAGTCAGCATTAGGTACATAACTCCTTTTACTCATCTTGCAGTCAGGAACCTACACAGGAGTGAAAGTTGGTGACATAAAGACTCCCACATGCCTAAATGCCTGGGAAGTAAAAATTAGGCAGCTAAACAAGTTTGACATCTTTGGAAACTGTTAATCTACTACAAAACAGGAGAATACTCCAATGTCATCCAGTTAACTTATGACTCAGGATGGAGCAGCCAAAACTGGTTAGGAGAAATCACAATCCGCATCTTCCCAACTAACCACATGGTTGGCAGACAGCAGGAAAAGCGTATGGATGTGCAGTGTGTTGGACTGCAGTGCCAGATGTTGCATTCAAACCAGGACAAACAGTACAGATCGGACAAGACACTCTGATTGTTCCACAGTAACCATCAACATACCTCAAACCCCACGACAAAAGTGCGGCTGTAGGGAAGCACATGTTCCAGAGAAGTCTGCTGTCCACAGTACAGAAAGGGTGGATATGTAGCTGGTTGGGAATGCCACACACCTAAACTGGCGCTCCCCAACAAGTTCAATTACAATGATTTAACCACAACACCCCAATATTGTCTTTTTCACAGGTGATCAATCCTGATGAAATTATCATTCCAGACTCAGCTACACAGGAATCCCTCCAAGCAAAGCTGAAGTCTGATAAGACCTGGATAGAGAAAATCACCACCCACCTCATCCTCCGACACTTTACTTCATTTATGGAGAAAACTGTGAGGGCTGTTCGCTATTTGAAAAACACCAGGAGTTTCAGTGTCTGAATGTTTTAATTCAGGCACAGTCCTTTGTTACAAATCTGTCATGTGGCAGATGACAGTGTTGTTCTGTTTTAGGAACTGAAAATAGTAACAATGGTTTGCATTTAGATATTTTCTCATTTCCTTCTAGGAACCTATTTATTCTATTTCAAATATTTATTACTTTCTAATATTTTCTATTTATATTTTCAAGACTTAGTAATAATTTAAACAAAGGCTGTATTTTATTTCACTGCTAATGGTACTATTCAGGATATGAACTTATTTAATATGTATTCAACAAAAAATATTTTCAGAATCCAGAAAAATTGTTTTATAACTTATACTTTTTAAATATTTGAGAGATGGTATTTATGACTTATTTATATTTTTAATAAATAAAAAACAATTCATAAAAACAAACCATATAATCTGTTTGAACTTTAAATAATACTAAGGAACTCTAACATATTCATTTTTTTATACCCGCAATTACCAAAATAACCACTTTCAAGAATTTTATCTATATAATTAGTTCAGTTGTCTACATAGCACATACACACATAGACAGCTTGATCAACATATAGTTCTTAAACTGAGATATAAAGGAACCAGACACACTGAACATAGCACTTAGGAATGAACACAATAAAGCACCATTGCTTTCAAGAAACAAATGAAGAATGAGTCCCCTATATTTAGTAAGGAACACTCCATAAAATAGTAACTGTAAGCATTTGCTTACATGTCAAGTAATCTCTTTTAAACAAATAAAATGGCAAAATACCAAACTAACAACTTTGACACGAATGCCATGACCTGATAAGATGTATTGTCGTCATCCAAGGGAATTCTCCAAATTTGACTAAACATTTCTTTCCCCTCCCCAAAGAAGCAGAAAACCAAAAATCTTGGGATCTTTCCTTAGGTGAGATAAATCAATGTAGTGCTGCTAAGATGTCAATCACCATCAACAATCTAATGCATTTGTCTTTTGTCATTTATATTCCACTAGCACAGAAAGGCATACACGTAACATGTATGAATACTCTTCAATACTGTAGAGGGGAAAAAAAATAACAAACCAGGTTCTTTGCCTAAGTACCAAACTGCTGAAACACTTCTTATGTGTATCATCTGCTTCACTGTGTCTGTGCAGATACCTGTATACCCAAACTGAGCACTCACAAGGGATTCAAAGCAGTAGGAGCCCCTCCAGCTTTGTCCCTACAAGTGGTGGAACATTAATTATCCTCTTTCTTGCAGCACAGCACTGCAGATGAGGAGATGAAAGGCAAGCCCTGGAATGCGGATAAGGACGTCAGTAAATTTTCCTCTTCCTCTGAGTGACTGTCCACATACGTATTCCACTGCTGGGGATGCCAAAACAGTGACCAGTCCACCCAGACCCCACATCTCACAGGCTCAAAAACAACCAAACCACAGCTTTGCCCAATATGGTAAAATCAATGCCTTCAGTTATGCAACATCCCAAGAAGGAAAAAGGAGACCTCAAGGTGGTCACTTTGAGGATGCCCATGGTGAATAGTATTTTCTCAGCACACAAGATCCTGCTTTAGCTGCCCTGGCATGTGCTCTAGAAGATACAGGAAAGCCTAGTTTGGCTCTTTCACAGCTTACCTTCAGAGATTTTCTTAGTGATCATTAGGTTAGAGACCATTCTGGTCCTTACTGTACCTATAATAGCTATGAGACCCAAATGTGGATCCCACATGTGGACCTTTTAAATACTTTATTACTATGTAAGAAGAACGCAGAGGAGGAAAAAAGACTGACCAAAAGGAAAGGCATCTCCTGGTCTCACCTCTCTCAGTAGTAGCTGGCTGCCTGAGATCACCATTAGTCACTACATACAGCTAAACAAACTTGCCCCGATTTCCTCCTTGACTGCCAGCAAGCATCTAAGATGTGGGGTACTGAAATCCTCTGCAATTGATGGACAAGTGTCCACACATCCCACCAGCACCTTTCAGCTGGTGGCCACCTCAAGACACAGAATCACAGAATCATGGAATCACAGAATCATGGAATAGTTAGGGTTGGAAAGACTTTAAGATCATCTAGTTCCAACCCTCCTCACACAGGCACGGACACCACACACTAAACCATGTCACCCAAGACTCCATGCAACCTGGCCTTGAACACTACCAAGGGTGAAGCATTCATAATGTAGAAGATGAGTAAAAATCAACCACTTGCTGGGTGGGAAGGTAAAATTTCAAGTCCTTCCTGGAGTGAAGGGTATCACTGATGCTGCCACTGAGCTGCCATACTTTTACCTGTAGCTCCTCCACAGCCACCTGCAATTCTCAAGGTACTTCAATGCAGAAGCTGCCTTGCTGGCCATTATTTTACTGTGCCAACTTTAGGGAATGTCCCAAAGGGGAGCATCACTTACTGAAAACTACACTCATTGGTGCTTGTGGGACACGACCCACATTGCAGTCAGAGAAGAACTAAACACTGCTGAGGATGTTATGGCACTTCTTAAACTAAAGAACTTACTGTCCTTTTTCCAGTTTGCTGTGTAGAAAGTATTTTACAACCATCAGTAAACACATATGGACATTTTATTTGTCAGACCAGCACAAACACAAAACACACTCAACAACAGTAAAAATGAGCATTCCTGACTCTTATAAATGAATCCTCAAAAACAGCTGCACTGCTTTTAGCAACAATGAAATACCTCATTGCTTCTACTGGAGAGCAAGGAAAAAAAACCCCAAACCACCACCACCAAAACCAAATCCAAAAAGACCTATTAATAATTGCCGAAAATCCCAGGAAACTACCCAGCAAAGCAGCATTTTGGCTGCTGCTGTACACGAGCTTCTTCCCCTTTCCCTGCAGATCCTATCTAGCCCTTCTCCAGATTCCCATTGCATCTCGACTCATTAACTTCACAAAGAGGTTTTGGAATGCTCTACTAACTCCCTTCACCCTGAATTCGCTTTCCCAATGCAGGAAGAGGGTAAAGCTATGTTAAAAAGCATGCATACACTCTACAGTATGCAAGAAAAAGCCCAGGGTGTTTAGAGACAGTGATAAAGATGAGAAACAAAAATTCCTCAGTACTGTGGGAAAGACACTAAAATGCTACATAAAGAAGACAATACAACCTAATACTCATCTGTAATGCAAAATTACTTCTGTTTCACAATGACAGTGTCTGAAATATCATTTTCTGATTTATTAACCATACTGTACTGATGCAAACACTAGTAAGTTCCGGCAGAAAGAATAACAACTACTTGAAAGAGACTGCATCTTTAGCACCTTCACAGATTTTATCAGCAGCTGACAGCAAGTGAGGTTAGCAAGTCAGAGATGATGCTACAAGAGATGTAAGAGTTACACCACCAGTGAAGCAAGGGGAGCAGGATCAGTTTTTCAGCGGTAATGAGCCATTAGGTTGGCTTAGGGGGAAGGTTTCCATTCAGCTAAGTCTGCCACTGTTATTTGTGAGTAATAAATTTTTCTGTATTCAGTTTAAAAGATAAAATGGTGGAAAGGTACATATTCAATCCTGCACATCAAAGTCAGATCTTAATGGTCAAGAAGTGATACCAGATCTACGCATATTACTACAAACCATTTGATACTGGGTAAGAAGCTTTCTGTATATCCTCACTTCTCTAGTCAAATGATTAGGCAACAATTTCTGACCTCTCTGTGGATTTCTTTCCTCTTCTTGATAAGAGTAGAAATAAAACTCATCCCCTCACCTCCAGAAAATACAACTTCTTTAGGCACCAACACTGAAATACCATTTCCTCCCTGAACTCTTACCAAAATCAACTGACTTCTGTCATCTAAACTTATTTAACTGAACATTAGTATACTTTCAAGACTGACTTTGGCAGTCAAAAAAAACCCCTAACCCTAACTCTCTTACATGTCTAACAATTTGGGAACAGATACAAAGGTCCCATATATTGACTATGCCCATGGGTCCCACACTAGCATGCATTAACAAACAATCAAGTTCAGAGATGTCAAATATATACCTCTCCTAAACTTCTAGTTCAGTGGCCTGGGATAGGACTATAAAAGCAAATGGAATCTGATAAAAGAAGAGACCATCAGGGATGAAAGCAGATGTACAGCTAATCTTCAAGTCCGGCTGGAAAAGGACTGTTTTCAGGTTGCACTGAACAAACTGCACTGTTTGGGGGATCTCTACAAGAATAAAGTGAACCCTGAGAAACAGAATTGGAACATAACCAGAAATCCGGGCTTAACTCACTCCCAAGGCTAATAACTGCTCCCTTCTTTGCAGTAGCTCAAACTTATTATTTTTGATAGAAATTTGGAATCGATTTCTTTATCAGAGGAAATAATCAAAGTGTATATACCCATTTCCACTCAGCAGATAAGCATCCCACCGGTCTTACCAACCCCTTAATCCTGAATTAACCTAAGCATAACCACGAAACAATGCATGCAACCCACAAGTTTAACCAAGAAATAGCTAATGCATTGCACACCATCATGGAAAAATATTTAGAAATTACTACAATTAGATAGCCACTTGTAAAAATTAAATTAGTCATATGACATTTTACCAGGATGTGGTCTCTGGTTGTGTGGTGGTAACAGATGTAATGAGCTTTTATTTCCAAACATATCATCATAGCTTAAATTCCAAGTCTGTAACAAATATCCAGGGTATATAGCTCTTTTAAACATTTTTTTTCCTGATTAAAAAAAAAAATGCGTTAGATCCATTTCACTTACAACACAATGTAATGAAAACACATTTTCAGAAGCACTTTGTAATTATGGCCATTCAGAAGATGACTACACCGAGAAGCGAAGGACGGATTTTATACATTGCCACCACAGGGGCTTGCTGTGACCAAGTTATGAATGTTGCTTTAGTGTGCAGAGATCACATACCTGAAAGCTATATGTTTAAGTTCATGCGAGTTCTGCTGCTGAATTCAAGAAATAAAAACACGTATCTTCTGTTTTATAACTGTGATGAGATGCAGTAGAGTGACTTTATACCAGCCATGTCTACACCAGGAATTTGTAGCAGAATTAAATACTTGCTCCAAATTTCTTATGAGCTTCATTTTTATCTCACAGCCAGGCCTTGGAAAGTTTTTGGAGCAAAGAAGTAGGTTCCCTTGTAGATCATCTTACAAAGTACAAACTTATACTGAAAGTCAGCTAACTTTTTTTTTTTTTACCCTCCCTTCTTTAACGCTGACACAAAATGGAGTATTTTTTCCACCCCCTACTACCAGAAGATCCCCAGTCTTCATACCAAGACCAAGACAACCACCAAACTCCACCAACAAGACTCCCTCAGCATCACACACCAAATTCCACAGGGCTCTGTGGCTTTGCCCCTGATAAGCCACCTTTTTCTCACTTCTTACTTTCTTTCACCTTTAAAAACCTGGTCAAATTATCCTACTTTTGATTCTTCTTCTGACCAACCTCCTTGTCTTTATTCTCTTTTCAGAACCCTAACTTTTCTCCTTACCTTCCTGCCCTGCTGTCTCTTAGCCCAACATCTTTGCTCACACCCAAGGGCATCTCCTCAGAGCTGAGCTTGCAAGAGATACTTTCCTAAAGCGGTTGTCACAACTGTGGGCTGAAGATGTGCTGCCCACCATGTTGCCTTCCATTACCCAATGGTACCAGGTAATAACTGATCTTCTGACTCCAACTGAATACAGTGATGGGAAAAGCATTCTTTAAAATAATATAGAAATAATAGAATATATGGAAATTGCTCCTAAATGGTAAAACCACCACCAGCTGTTGTGATCAGTGTGCCAATGAACAAGAGATTCAGAAGACAGTGTTGTAGTTTAGCTGGTAACTCAGCACCACACAGCCACTTGCTCACAGCCACTTTCCCCTTGCCTGCCCAGGGAAGGATGGGGAGGAGAACTAAAAGAATGTAAACTCCATGGGTTTACATAAGAACAGTTTTATAACTAAAATGTAGTGATAATAGAAAGAATACCAACAATAACAGGAAATGATGAGAAGAAATGAAAGCTCAGAAAACCCAAGTGATGCAAAATACAATTTCTCTCCACCCACCAACCCATACCTAGCCCAACAGAACATGGATTTGGCCTTCTGAGTGACTCTCCCCAGTTTATATACTGGGCATGACGCGCTATGGTATGGAATACCCCTTTGGCTAGCTTGGGTCCGGTGTCCTGTATCTGCTTCCTCCCAGCTTCCTCACTCACTCAGTGAGGCCCCTCCTCACTGGCAGAGCATGAGACTGAAAAATCCTTGATCAAGGTAAGTGCTACCTAGCAACAACTAAAACATCACTGTTCTCAGACTAAAGCCAAAACACAGCACTGCACCAGCTACTAGGAAGCAAAATAACTCTTACAGCTGAAACCAGGACAGAGAGGATATTGTATTGCTCCTTGCCCGTTATAACCTCCTGACACTTTGATAG
>JBCJKH010011499.1:0-37029 GCA_039877255.1 Loriculus beryllinus | reverse complement strand
TCTGATGGATTCAAAAGAGGAACTAAAGACAGTACTGGGATTTGAAATTAAAAGAACATTTCAGGTCCTTAATTTCTCTCTCAATTTTTGTACTTTACAGCTATGTAAACCAATTATTTTGAAACATATTTTGAAAAAGACATACATACATGTATGTGAAATATAGAGGCATTTTACAGCTATATATTTTAAAACTGTATATGCCTTATTTTTCTGTGCAACAGACTGCACAGTTCAGTCAACTGTGCAAAGTAAGCCTATGCTATGGGATTTTTTCTTCAGTAATAAAAATCATAATGTTATGGCAACAGTGGATAGTCAAGAAAACCTCAGTCAATACTCTTTTTAAAGCCAAATTTTAAACTTCTGAACACTTTAGTACTATTCCTTTAGAATCTCAAATACAGCATTTGAGTCTCAGCTTCCTGTTTGCCACGGTATCCTTGACCATAGGAAGATGCTACTTAGCTACATAAATTATGACTAAAAAAAAATACTGAATTTAATTTATGATAGAGAAATATGTCAAGATTTATACTTCAATCAATACATACACACCCTCAAGCTAAAAATAGTTGAAACTGTGTTTCTTTGTGTTTTATTTTAAATTTTTTGACTTTGGGATAGAGTTTTGCTAGTTAGTGGCAATAGAAGTATTGTGGGATGAAATGAATTTTTATTTTTGTTGCAATTTTCAAATGGAGAAAACATTTGGAATCCCAATTTTCCTTTAATGGGAATTTGTTTAGTATTGTTCTACCACAGCTCTTGGGCTTCAACAAAGCTAGTATTGTACTGCAGTGTCCATACAGCAGCTGACAATAATAGAATCATTCTGTTGTTGTCAGATAATAAAATGCAATGTGTTGGAGTCTTGTACTGCAGCTTAAACTTTTAAAATCAAAATTCCTGACACCACTGTAAATGACTTTTTATCTAATTGAAAACTGGGTTTTTTTTTCACCCTGTGGACTAATTTATAGTCTCTGTTTTCATTGTTAAAGTAATGACAGAATGTAATTACACAGACTGAGAGCATGGTTCAGACTTCATCTCTTCTGCCATTTCTGTTGTACTGAAGATGGGGGTGAAAGAGTTACTTTTGGAGAATGATAGACCATAAGAAAACCCCCGTGTCACCTAGTCTGACTTCTTGCTAAATACCATCCATGTATTTAAATTCAGTCATGCTGTTGTGGATCCCAGAAAAGTTACAGAAGGAGTTCTGTGACACACTTCCCTTAGCAGAGGACAATGGCAAGTCTCTCTTTGTTTCTGTGATTCATTTGACTCTTGGAAATTTTTTATTAGATATCCAGCCTAGAACTGATATATTCAGAAGATGGAGAATTCACTTCTCTTTATAGGGATCTGTTCCAGTGATTAAACCCTTCCTTGAACCAGTGTCTTGTTTCTAATGTGAATATAGTGAATTAAGCTTTCAGATGTTACTTCTCTTTATTTTTCTTTTCACTATATTGGAGACCCTTTCAGTATTTTTCACTTTTTGCCCCAAAGGTTGTGTGCTGTGATCATACCATCTTTGCTACTCTTTAATTTTTAAACGTAGATTGAATAATTTGGTACAGAAGGTTTACCCACAGAGAAACGTAAGAATTGGTAACATAAATTAACCAAGACATGAATTGTTTAAAAGAAAAGCATTAAAACTTGGTGAGGATTCTAATTCAGGAAATAACAGTTTTGGCAAAGCCTTTAATCTTTCTAAAATTATGCAATGGCTGTTTAAAATCTGAATGGGCAGCATCTACAAAGAAGTTTGAGCTTTAGGCTATGCGCATTATGTCATGCAGCTTAACTCATTATGCAGTTATCATAGCAAGATGCTTTGCCCAGGCTCCAAGCCATTTTTGTGGTTCCTTTTTAAATCTGACTTCAAGGATGAGTCTCATTAATTCCTAAATGCATTTGGCTGTATTTGAATGAGCCTAGTTTACCAGAAGATCCAGGTTGCCTGATCTTCAGTTCTCAAACTCCAAGGATTGTTGTGCCGTCTCTAATATTAACATTGCTTATTTCCAAATAATTGTTAGCTATTTTCCATGAAGATATGGATTATGGAGGCCTAGTCAGATTTGATTTGTACATAGCTAGAAAAGCACAAACAAGCCAGAAACAGCTGTTAGCTGTAGAAAGCCATGGATTCCAGAAACGGATGGAGCTGGAGACCCATTTGCCATGAAGTAGTCAGAAAGGAAGAATTGCTTTTATGGTTTTGTGGAGGTGATATATTTCGGTAGACAGATTAATCTTTGTATGCAAATCTTGCTTCATTAATTATTCACACACACTCCTGAAATGAGCCTTATGTGAGTGTAGGCAATCTATCAAGGAACTTTTAATTGAACTGTGAGTTAAATTGATCTTTGATAGGTAGACAACAAATTCACTTGAGACTTGCTTAATATCTTGCCTAGTTACATCTGGAGGTTTTGCTTTGTTCCCTCTTGTCTCCAGTACACACTCATTTCTGTTCAGCATCCTAGATGAGATGGAATTCCCTTGGTTCATTTCCTTTTTTTTTTTGAACCCTGCATTGTAAATAACTTGTCAAGGTTCTGCTTGGAACACGGTCCCAATGACAAAGCTCTTCCACTCTTCATTTGTGCAGTCAGGGGAATGCCCATGCCAATTCTCTTGGAGGCCCCTTGCCATAGACACTAGAAGCCCAAGAGTATCAGAGGATTGTATCTGAGGTCCTGGGTTTCCTAGATCCCTCTTTCCTCCAGATCTCAAAATCCACCTTCAGAGACCAGGCTTGACAGAGGCTGTGGGTGCTGTCAGGATCTGTTGCACCCCTATTATCCCAGAGGTGTTGGCTGCAAAGGAATCATAGACTCATGGAATGCAACATTGAGAATCAGCAACAGGAAATGAGTGGTGTTTGCTACAGCAAATACTGATCATTTCTTATGCTCATGCCTATAGATTGCCAAACTAGACATACTCGTAGCTGAAACTATTAGAGGATACTGATGCTGGTGGGTTACTCAGTGCTGAACCCATATTCCTATTTCAGTTTTCCTTTTGACTTTCTGTTGTACAAATTTATTGGCACTGGAGTGTTGCCTCTGGCGTGCTGCTCAGGAGACCTAGAACTTCTCAAGAAAGATGTTTTAGTGTCTGAGGAAACACTTCAGTATTCAAGTAACTCCTTCAGGGATCACTGGACATTTTACATTGTTCCATGGTGCTGAGGGTTCTTTATTCGTAAATTAGATTCCTTAGATCCTTTTTTTGTAGACCTCTTCTCAAGAGCTCTCCTTCAAGAGCTATTCTGCAAAGAGAGGATTGTAAATTCCAAGTCTATGTACTTGTGAGTGATCATAAAACTCTCATTACTAGTCACTACCGCTGGAGAGAAAAGGAGGTTGGGAACACCACCAAAGCCAGGGATATCTGAAATTTCTTTTCAATGAAGACTAATTACCGAGTTGTGTTTGTTAATTGCAAAGAAACAGAAAGAGTACTTAGCAGACATTGAAGAATCCTTGTGCCTTGGCTTTTGGGGGGACTTTTCTGTGCTGAAACCTGATGTGAGCAAGCACTTGTCAGTAAGTGCTTCCTCAGCTACTGGCAGAATACAGATATTGCTGATACAGTTCCCCAGGTAGCTGCCATCACCACCGGACATTTTGCCTCTCTTTCCTCTCTGTAGCTGCCCAAGACAGTTACTGCATTGGATGTACAGATAGACATCTTAAAGGCTTTTTATGAATCAAATTTAACTGAAAAACAGATAAAATCCTGCACAGACCCTAGGAAAATATTTCAAAGATTTTATTTTCCCTTCTCTTAAAAAGAAGGCTCATTTTAGGTCTTTCCATCCAAATCACTACATCTCCTTTTTTATTTTATTTTTTTTTTGTTTTGGTCTCCATTGAAATTAAAACCCACATGGCAGCCAAAATTGCCATGAAAGTCCCGCAATGCTCAGTGCAGCTCAGTACCACTGGCATGCCCCAGATTTTCTCTCTCATTCCTTATTAAGGACTGTTCTCACCAGGGCTTACTTTGACAAGACACAAGCCCTCTTGTGGCTCTAGGAGCCAGTTCTTACATGTTTGGGGCAGGAGGTTTTACCACAGCTACTTTCTAGTAGTGTATAGGGAAGAGGACAGAGATAGATTGCGGTTTCAACGTTTAAATCCTGTGGGAAGACAGGTTTAAATTCAGAAGGTGACTTTAGCTGAGCTAATACCATAATTTTAAAAAGTTTTTTGCTCAGCCTATCAGAAAGCATGTGTTCCTTGTGAATGGGAGTGCAGTGATGGGAGCCTTGGAATAACAGATTCAGTGTTGTCCTTAGACTTCTGTAGACCTTTTCCACTTGCTTGACCTCTCTGAGAACCACATTTCAAATCATTCCAGCCCTTAGAGGTAATGAGGGCAAACAACTTGCAGTCAGCCAGGACTCGCTCTTTCAGGATCGTCTGGCTGTGATAATCTCAGTGATCAACTGCAAGTTTGACTCACAGTTTGAGCAGAGCAGCATGTATTTATTTTATGCACATTTATTTGATGCTCAGGATCAAATATGATACATAGAATCTACAAAAGTGAGTTTATTTTGTATACCTTCAAAGTTTTGTATAGCATAAAGATGATGACTTCTCCTTTCCCTTAGTGTTATTATAGCAGTGTAATGGTGATAAAACTCTTTGAACTGTACAAGTAAATTTAAAGTCTTGGATAATCTGAAAGCCAATGGTCTTTGTTTGCTATGTTAGTGTACATTTAAAATGCATTTAAACAAGATAGATGTTTTTTCTTGCCTGTGCATAAGGGGTCAGCACATGCAAATGACTAAAGAGTACTCACAGTTTTCCTCAAGAGCAATTCTATTTTTTCCCCTCTAAGATTTTAATAGCATTTAATTTGTTTCTTTTCATAGACCTCACCCTTTTTGTGTAATTGCACTCTTGAATGTCAAGGGGCTTGTGTTTTTTTGTTATATTTGTATTAAGTCTTTCAGGTGCTTAGGATTGTTTATTTCTCTTCCTGAGAGATCTGAATGTCACAGTCATTGTTGCACAAAGCCTGTCAAGTAGGATAAAAATGTGAATGAAATTATGATACAAATCTGCCACAGCTCAATGACCTCTCTCCCTTTCTTCACATTAATAAAAACACATTCCTCAAGAGTTCAAGTTATCCTTGTTCAAGGATGCCTTGAAATCTGCAAGGTGTTGAAATGGCATACGACTCACAACTGTGCCCTCTCATTACTGCATCCTACTTAGAAAGGATACTGCATTTGACAGAACATGGCTGAGATTGCTCTGTGTATTAAGAGGCCTATCATCAGATAACTATGATGCTGGGGAATCCAGTCTGGAGTTAGAAAAGGTGTGACTGAAGATGTGGACTATTATTTAAGTTAGAAAAGAAGTTACCCGGCTGTAACTGAAGGTTTTGAAAATGTGCAGTACACTTTCACTTGTTACTAGGGCAAAGTAACTGACCTCCACCTCACTACAACCTCCTTTCAGGTGTTTTTAGATACCAGTAAGGCTTCCCCTGAACCTCCTTTTCTCGAGGCTAAATAACCCCTGTTCCCTCAACCACTCCTCATAAGACTTGTGCTCCAGACCCTTCATGAGCTTCGTTGTTATTCTCTGGACCTGCTTCAGCACCTCAATGACTTTCTTATAGTGATGGGCCCAGAACTGCACACAGTGTTCAAGGTGCTGCCTCAGCAGTGCCCAGTACAGGGGCATGATCACTTCTCTGGCCCTGCTGACTACACCATTGCTGATACAGGCCAGGATGCTGTTGCACTTCTTGGCTGCCTGGATACAAGCTGGCTCATGTTCAGCTCCATTAATCAGTGCCTGCAGGTCCTTTTCCACTGAACAGCTTTCCAGCTGCTCTTCCCCAAGCCTGTAGCATTGCATGGGGTTGTGGCCCAAATGTAGGACCTGGGCCTGAACCTTGTTGAACCTCACACAAAAACGGCCTCGGCCCATCAATCCAGCCTGTCCAGATCCCTCTGCAGAGCCTTCCTAACCCTCCAGCAGATCAACACTCCTGCCCAGCTTGGTGTCATCTACAGACTTATTGAAAGCACTCTCAATTCCCTCATCTAGATCACTGGTAGATACATCAAACAGAACTGACCAGTACTGACTCCTGGGGAACACCACTTGTGTCTGGCCACCAACTGGATTCAACTTCATCCACCACCACTTTTTGGGCCCAGCCCTCTGGCCAGTTTTTCACCCAGCAAGCAGTATACCTGTCCAAGCCATGAGCAGCCAGTTTCTCCAGGAGAATCCTATGGGAAATGGTGTCAGGGCTTAGTTGAAGTCCAGGTAGACAACATCCACAGACTTTCTCTCATCCACTAAGAAAAGAAGGAATCTTGTAAGCCTTATCTTCCTAAATTTTTATGTTGCTTATAATGTTTTGTGATGAAATATATAAATAAGTGTTCAGTGCAAGGGCTAATTCTGAGACTAGTATTCTGTAGTGGGACCAGCCTTATGTGATGCTTTAAAAAACAAGCTTTAGCTTACACCACACATAACAGTGCAGCACTTTCTCTGTGTGGGATGGTTGTTGCAGCTTTAAAATTGGAGTTTTAATGGCCAGATAAGCAAAATTTGGCCTCTCCCAATACAGTTCATAGATTCAACGTGTAAAGGAAATCAAGATTACAAAAAACACCTCCCCCCGAAATGATGCCTTGTTTTCTTCATGGAATATTCTTATTAAAACTAATGAGATTTAAAAAGTGTGGGTTTTTTTCCATGGTGTTTTTTTTTTTTAATTTTATTATTATTTTCTTTTGTTTTTTCAGCCTGTAAGACTATACAAGTAAGTAAGCCGTTCACATTAAATACTTATGTTTTGGCACAAACTTGAGAGGGAATTTATTGGAGAGCACAGAGGGGTTTAAAAATAGGACTAGGCTGTAGCTAGGCCAAGAATGTAGTATAGAATTTTAGGTTCTAACATAGGTTTCTTTTTATATAAATGAGTTTAATTAACAAATATTCACATTTCAGAGCTGAAGAAAGACCAGTTAAGAAAAGAAAAATGCAAAGCTGCAGTTTCCAAAAGAAGAAGCTAAAATTAATGGAGGCCATGTTGGAAGAACAGAAGAAGCTGAGTAGAGCTATGGAAGAAACCTGTAGAGAAGTGCGCAGGATTCTGGATCAGCAAAACATCATTCAAGTTCAAAGCTTACAGTTACAGGAGAGAATGATGAATCTACTGGAAAAAATGATCTCCAAATCTAATGTGTAGTTTGCTTTGTGAATGCCTCTGAGATTACTATTGATATAATAGATATCCCCTTACTGCACACCATATGTGTGTCTGTTGCCCTATTCCCAGGTTTTCCATGGAAATTAAAACCCTAGTGTAATCTTAGTTAAGCAAAGAGAACAGATAATGCAGAATGAGAGCTATCCAGTATGATAAAATTAGTGCAATAAATGCCTAAGTTGAATTATTTTTATACAGAAAGGTTAAGGGATGAATAGCTCTGGGAACTTCAGTACCGTTTATGCCTAGGTCAGGTACTGTTTCACAAACAGTGGCGTTGTACATTGCTTCACATCAAGGACTATAGCTTGACCTGTTGTAGAACGAAATAGTGCATTTCTAAACATGATAATTGCATCTTGACTTTGCTGATGATTAAACCCTGTTTTGAAACATATATTGTACAAGTGACCTGTGGCTCTTGTGAAGAGCTAGTTGGGACCATGAGATACATAATTTTAAGCTCCCTGCCTGATATTAATAGTACTCTAAAGTATTAGGTTAAAAATAGTCTATTCAAATACATTTTTGATATAAAAAGAAACCCCTCAAACCACCTAACTATATACTGAATACTAAAATGTATAGAAGATACTTGAAATTGCTTTTGATATTGAATGTTTAATTTTTTTCATTATTAACTGGAATCTGTTGACTTAAAGAACAACCAGCAATCAAATTCTCATTTATTCTCTATCACAAAAGAAAAATATTGTACTGTGTGTATATACATAAATATATATAATCTATGAAATTAAATAAAGAAAAAGAAGAAACTTATTTATTATCACTGGGCAGATATGCTTTGGGACAGTGCAAAATACTGGGAGAGGTAACCATAGTCTAAGGCTTTTAATTCTTATTTTCAGTGTTAATATCTCCTATACTGATGCCCAAAATGTAGAGATGGAAGTAAAGAAGAACATTCAACACCCCGTAGTGGTATTCGCTGTGGCACAGCTTTGGTGTGCAATTGGATGTTCTAAGGTGTGGTCTGCAAGGCAGCTCAACATTGATACACCACAAGAGGGAGCCGGAGGCATAAAGGATTGTATTTAAATTGTTGAAGTCCCAGCAAGTGTTCGGTTCTTTAACGTAATATGACATTGAAATAACCTTCAATATAAATTCAGAATTTCGTTAGCTGAATTTCCTATATACCATTTCTTTTTCCATTCTCCTTGAAAATCGTATTTCTGCTGCTTTCACTGTATTTCAATACTGAGGGTTAGATTCAGGTCTGGAAAGTATACAATTAATGTTAGTACTAGGAACTCAGGCCATTTTCCATTCTCATTATTAAATAATAACCACTCTTGAAATTTTATTTTCGAAGGTGTTTGCATTTTCCTATATAATTGAATGCACTGGTGCCTAACCTAATGTTAGCTAAACTAGTTTTAACTCCACATCCAACCAATTTATCTGTAATTATGGTTGGTGAACAGGATAAAGGTTATACTCACCAAGCAAATTAATAGTATGTGGAAATATTTCTTAGAAGATCCTGCAGGTATGAAGACTTAAGAATGATTATGTAAATATGGCCCAGTTCCTACATTTTAATTCATGATAACAGGATAATGCAAATGTAGAAGACTGAACCTGCAGGAAAATGGTGGCTGCTGAAGTAAAAGCTTTTAAGTAACTTTCCTTCACTCCACCTTTACTCTGGTGACTGGGTGACTGGAAAAAGGGCCATTGCCTGCTGTGATTCTGCAAAGGTAGGGTCATAGCTGACAGTTAGCAAAAGTGAAGTTCCAAATACTTTTTTGTATGGAAACTGAATGTCATATCTGAAAGAGAATAATGAAAACATATTATATCTGTCTGCAGAACTACTCTTAAGAAAGGGACTGTTCCTAATGCCATACAGGTGACCAGAACACTTGCCAGAGCACTGTCATATTGTCATATAAGAGAGAGGAAATATATGTTGTGTGCTTCAGCATAGTTTTATACATTCCAGATATCTATCTATTGGGTAGGCTGATATATCCATGTCACAGTGTTCCTGACACTTTAATTTGTTTACAGTAAGATATAAAGAAACTCTTCCCTGACTCCATGGGAATGAAAAATATTTACTGATATTATCTACTTGAATCTTATAGCAATTAAATCCAATTAATAAGCAATAACAATGGCAGCAGATTTTAACCTTGCACCTTAGAGTAGATAGCCTCTCCTTGCATGCTATGAGAATTATAATTCCAGTGCTGTAGGAACACAGGAATGGAGGAAATCCACTGATTCCTCCCCTGCTAGCACAAGCAACCATGTCATATAATCCTTTTCGTAAATGTGTGGACATGTATCTTAAAATGAATTACATGTTTTGTTCCAAGAATTATATGAAGAACTGTATTACAGCTGGGTAAGCTGCAATTTAGAATATTGCTTCTAGGATTATTCCTAGTCAATTTATACTAATTTTTCTTGTATGAACACTGTGATTTTGCTGTTTTCTGTAGTGTTTACTCTTGAGAACAAGAGGTCGAGTCCCATGCAGCCCTTCTTCAGAAGAATACTCTTTTGTAAGGTAGGGATTATTGGGATGACTGTTTTACTGATTTTGCTCTTTGAGTTCATCCTTTTTAAAGATGAATGACCAAGATGATACACAGCATTCTAGATGAGACTTTGAACATTGTCTGACATAATTGCATTAAAGGAAGTAGTGTTTTCTGGAGGTTGTGAGATTCTGTTTCTCTATAAAACATCAATTTTGTAGTCGTTAAATTTAGAAGTTTAAAACCTCATCTCTTTAACAAAAGGCTTTATTTCCATCCTTCTGGATTATCTGTTTTCTAGCCCCGTTTTTATCCAGAGAGTGAGCACAGCACTGCTTCAGGCAAACAGAAGTAGTTTCATGTATGACAGAAGCTTTCTAAGACTCTTTTTGGCAGCAGTTTGAAAATTCCCTCCCTACCCATAGTTTCTTTTTTACTCCTGTTTTGTTAGTTTTAGTAAAGACTAAGCATTTACTTGAACAAATAGTTTGAGTGATTTTCCTGTGTGTTTGGAGGTTTTGGTTATTTTTTGTTGTATTGTTTTATAAGTTAGGCATAGATTTCTCATCTATCTGGGACTGTTAGCTGCATGTAAAGATAATTTAAATGTCTGCGATATTCTGACTAATTATAACTTGAAAGACCTGCCTAGAATTAAAACGCTTGGTACAGTTCCTGGTTTGGCAAAACTGAGACACTGCTGCTGTGTCTGTATGAGTAGGGAGTTTAGAGTGTAATAAGTATTCAAGCAGAGCACATCAGGGGTTACTGAAGTTTATCACTGTAACTATGACATTAAAGGAACTCCCTCGTGCCTTCTCAAAGTGTGATCAACAAATAAACTGTTGCATAGGAAAATAAATTCCTTATTTTCAGGGTAGTAACAGGGTCAGCACAGTACAATATCACTTTCACTAAATGGAGCGCCTGTATTACATAAACACACACAGATGGTGCAAATGAAAAAAAATAAATAGGGGAGGGAACGCACTGCCTGGAGGCAGGTGACTTTGTGAGTGATGTAAAAATAGAATGAAAAGGAACCTGAGGAGGCAGATGAGAAAACGAGACATTGAGGAACATGCGAACAATTGAGAGGCGGATTGTGATGAAAGATAGGAAAAAATATGTTGGGCAAAGGGCAAAGTAAATGCCTCCACAAAAAAGCTGGTAATGACAGCGATGAGAATGAATATGATGTTTTAGAAGACAGGAAAGTGAAAATGGAAGGAAAACCATAAAGTTGAAGGGGAAACGTTCTACTACGAAGAGCTAACACTACTGAAAATCTGTGTATTTTGAACAGATAACTCCAATAGATAACTTAGACAAGTTATAAGTAGGATACAGTGAAGAGTGACCCCACAAGAGAAAAATAAGCCTCTGGACAAATATTTGGAAGCAAAAAATATTTTTCAGAAACTCACAAAGTGCCGTTAAATACTTTTTATAAAGATCCCATTATAATTAAACTGCATTTTTTCATGTTGGCATTAACAATTTTCTGCTTAAAATAGTTTGTGACTGAATTTGAATTCATTGAATTCAAATTGGAGAAGCATTTTAAGATTTCATTTTATTTCAGGCCTTGCCAAGGTTAACAGTTATCCGCAAAACCAGGCCATATATTGATGGACATGGACTGTCTTTTATGGTGTTCTCTGTTCAGCTGTTCAGCTGTTCAGCTATCTCTCTTGGAAAGTACAAAATCAGCAGAAAAAACACATGTCCAGAATTCCTAACTTATTTTTCCAGATTTAATCTGGCCAATTCAGCAGAGGCAAGAAGAGTTTATAACTCTGTAGCCTTACCCTAAATTGGCAGCCTGGTTCTGTGAACAGTCTCTTGTACTAAAGTAAATGGGACTACTTGAATAAATTTATTGAACTCAGTATGTATGTTTGCAGGATCAGTTCCTATGCTGATAATTTAATGTGAAAGGCAAATTCGAAAAAGAAATTTAGGAACATTTGGTGGTGTTATGCAGCAAGTAAATACTAACCATCTGGTCTCTAGATTGCTAATCTATTTCCCCTGATTTTATGGGTAGCATACTTCCTGTGTGTGCAAGCTTGAGACTACATCATTAAACTTTTGTGTTGATCTTTTTTTTTAGTGTTTTAACAGAAACATTTAACTTCCTTTGCTATTTTGGAGAGGGGGAGAATTTTGTTCCAATGCATAAATTTTCTTGATGGAAATTCTTCATTCTCCTACATGTTATTTTAAGGTGTTTTATATAAGGATGAATAATTTCAAGTATGTTCTTTGAAAAACAAACCAGACATCCACATTTAAAGATGTGCAGTTATATAGAGTTGACTAATTACTACAGGTAAGATCTCAGTTTGGTCCTGGTTGAAAGTTATGTCATAGAATCATAGAACATCAGGTGGAAGGGACCTCAAGGATCATCTGCTCCAACCTTTCTTGGCAAAAGGACAGTCTAGGCAAGGTGGCCCAGCAACCTGTCCAGCTGAATCTTAGAAGTGTTGAACGTTAGAGAGTCCACCACTCACTGGGGGGATTATTCCAATCGCTGATGTTCTCATTGTGAAACATTTTCCTCTTGTGTCCAACAGGGATCTCCTTAGGAGTAACTTGTGCCCATTACCCCTCTTCTTCTCCATTTGATTCCTTTTAAAAAGGCAGTCTGCATCTTCTTTGTAGCCATCCTTTAAATGGTCTCCCCTGAGCCTTCTTTTCTCAAAGCCAAACAAACCCAATTCTCTCAACCTTTCCTCATGTGGCTTCTCAGTCCTTTAATCATCTCTGTGGCCCTTCCCTAGGGCCTGGTCTCTCTCCAGCCTGTCCACATTGATTTTGTTTAGTGAGCACCAGAAATGAACACAGTATTCCAGGCCTGACAAGTACTAAGTAGACTGGGATGATATCTTTCTCTTTGTTGGTGATGCCCTTGTTGCTGCAATCCAGCATCCTCTTGGCTTTGTTTGCTGTCTCTGCTCACTCATATTGAGCCTGTTGTCCACTGGGACCCCATGATCCCTTTCCACAAGTTCTGCTCCCAAGCTGGGTAGATGCCAGCTTGTGCTGCACTCCTAGGTTATGTTTTCCCAAGCGCAAGACCTTACGCTTGTCCTTGTTGAACTCCATAAGGTACTTGTTAGCCCACTCTTCCAGCCGTACCATGTCATCCTGCAGGGTGGTTCTCCCTTCCTAAATGTCCACTTCCCCACTGAGTTTGGTATCATCAGCAAACCTTACCATGGTACGCTTGATCATCCAGGTAACTTACAAAGATATTAAACAGCATTGGACCCCATCAATCCCTGGCAAACCCCACTTGTGACAGTTTGCCAGCTGGAAAAGGACCCATTTACCACCACCCTCTGGGTGCAGCTGGTCAGACAGTCCCCCACCCACTGCACAGACCACTTGCCAAGACTGTAGCACATCAGTTTCCCGAGGAGAGGGCTGCAGGAAACTGTATCCAAGTAGAAAGGTCCACTGCATCAACCAAACAGGTTACTTTGTCAATTAAGTTTGTCAAGCACCATTTGCCCCTGGCGAATCCGTGCTGGCTTTTCCTAATCACGTGATTTATTTAATTTGTGATAGCTGCCAAGAGGATTACTTCCATAACCTTCCCAGAGACTAAGATAAGACTGATAGGCCTTAATTTCCTGGATCCTCATTTAAACCGTTCTTGTAGATGGGGGTGACATAAGCCTTCTTCCAGTCCTCTGAAACATCTCCATGATGCCTCAAAGATTATAGAGACCACCTTGCAACAATGTCAGCCAACTCTCTTACCTTCAGGTGGAAAACTTCAGGGCCCATCAATTTATAGGAGCCAAGCTCCTGTACTAGTTCATGTCACTCCACTGACAGTGGGTTTGTATTTGCATCAACCTGGATTTTTGTTCCCAAGGCCTGGGACTCAACAATGCTGGTGGAGGCAGAGGTGAAGAACTTGCTGAGAACCTCTGCCTTTTCAGTGTTGTGGGGACTAATTAATCTCTCATGCTTAACAGTAGGCCAGTGCTTTATTTCTGCTTGTTGTTGACATATGAAGAACTCCTTCTTGTAGTTTTTGACATCTCTGGCCAGTTTCAATTTGAGCTGAGCTTTCGCTTTTCTAACTGCATCTCTGCACACTCTGGCAATGTCCTTGTAGTTCTCAATGGGTATTTGCTCTTCTATCTCTGGACACTCCTCTTAGCTTTGAGCAGACTCAGGAGCTCACACTTAAGCTAAGGGGGTCTCTTGCCCTGCCTATGTCCCTTGATTTTAAAGAGGATGAGCTGCTTTTGTAATTCCAGGAGAATGTTACTTGAAAAACTGTGAGTGCTGGCCAACTCCTTTACCCTCTATGGAAGCCTTCCACAGAATCTTCCCCAACCCCAAACTGAAGTTTGCTCTTCTAAAATCCAAAACCTTTGTCTCAGTACTAGCCTTCAGCATGTTCAGCAGGAAACTCCACAATATTGCAATCACTGCAGCCAAAGCTATCACTAACTGAGATATCACAAAGCAGGTTTTCTTGGTTTGTGAGAAGCAGGTCCAGCAGTGCCTCATTCCTGGTTGGCATGTCTAATGTTTGTATGAGGAAGCAGTCCTCTACACATTCCAGGAGCCTGATGGATGATATGTGAGTTGCTGTGTTGTTCTTCCAACAAATGTCTGGGTAGTTGAAGTCACCCATCAGAACCATGTCTGTAAAATATTTGCAATGTGGTGAAGGGTTTTGCTTGTATTCCAAATCTCTTGTCAGTTAAAATATTTCTTTAAAGAAAGTAGATCATCTAAAAGTGTCTTTCAAAGTAGCTGCCTTTAGTCATCTGAAAATGAATCCTTTTATAATTCTGTTTTCTTAAACTATGTTTACCCCATCATGTTCTAAGAATTTGGCAAATAACTCCTAAAATGTTTAAGATGTTAAACCATATATATCTGAATTTGGATTTGTAAATGTGTTGGTAACATTTTCAAGGCAAGTCTAACTTCCTGACTGCAAATTGTTATCTTATGGGTAAGTTCTGGATTGCTACACGCTGCAAGAAAAAAATGAATTGGTGCATACTACTAAAGGTATAAAATGTGCTACATACTTAAATGTTGAGAAGTACTTGTCACAGCTTGAAGAAGTCTTGTTGCACTGAGGGAAGCGATAGGACAATCAATTTTCTATGAACTGCAAAGTAAACATATTTAGAAAATTAATTAAAACTACTTTAAAATCTCTCCACAATCCTCATCCTTCCTCCTACAGATTTGACTATAATTTATCTTTAATTCATTATAATTAGATCAAATGCAGTCTCCTTTATGGATGCATAAAACCTTGCTCACATGAACTTGTATGGTGTTAACTATAATACTGTATTTTCTTTGAACTTATGTGAATAAGATGTCATATTCTTCTTTTACGGTTAGCTTAACTTGGAACTTCACTAGATGAAGATGAAATGCACCACTGTTAAATCTTTCACAAAAATAAACCTGTCCACATAGGGTTTAAATCTACATCTTATTTGTATTCAAGAAGAGTTTTTATGCTCATAATAATGATGATTTTTGACCAGAATGAACAGGTATCTTCTAATCTTAAAAGCCATTTAGAATCCAGTTATGAGGTAGCCTCAGATTCAGAAAATCAGAATCAGATTTGACAGCCAGGGGGAATTGTATCATTCTGCTTTATTAGGCATGGAAACCATTAGCACCAAAAATGCCTCTTCTAAGGTGGACCCAAGCATTGCTGCAGACCTGTCGTGCCTTTTCAGCTGAACTTCAAGAGAGGTTATCACAACCAGTGCAGTGCCCCTCTAGCAGGGATCCTAAAGACAGTCTGAACTTGGTCCAAAAAGACCTGTTTTCTTCAAAGTTCGGAGATAGATAAAAAGCTTGGATGAAAATGGGACTTGGATTTGACTTGTCACATGCCAAATGGAGAGAGGTAAATTGCATTCTCTGATTCCAGAGTTTACTGGGAGTAGAGGATCCCTCCACCTCTGTTTAATGCTTCATAGTTTTTCCTGGAGCCAGGAAAAAGGGTCCTTTACCAGGGGAGTTACGTTAAAATGAGTATGCAAAGTCACCTTCTCTGTTGCTTATCATGTGTGAACTTGGAGAGCTCTTACTTAGCCTGTTTTTCCTAAGGGTTAGGGATATGAGTGGCACTTTTATAGTAACACTTGTGCCTCAGCATTTAAGAAATATGCTTAGCAATGAACTTAGCCAGCAGAGTCCAGATATGTTACCCTTGTATGGTGTTTGAATGTCACAGCCATGCTGAAAGTGGCTTTAAAGAGGAAAAAATGGGAGACAGGAGCAGAGCACTGGGATATGTCACTCATGATCCTAATTCCACTTGCTGTTTAGATGCAAGGATAGAGCTTGCTTGCCCTTTGAGGAGCTATTGCTGAATATGATGATAATGACTTTTTTGGCATTTCCTTAAAGCCACAAGGAACACCTGTCTGAGATATCTCTTTTCCTTACAGCACCAAAAATACACAGCGCTTCTTTAGTACATGTAGCTGCTAAATAACCCACATTTTTAAGTCCAGTGGGACTGAAGGCACTCTGCTTAAATGAGTCCAATGCAACAGCAGACAGCTTAAATGGAGCAGCAAGGCCATGGCAGGTTAATTAGGCAGTGTTGAACTATAACGTTAAAGCTCCAAAGCTTGAAGAAAACCAAATCACAAAACCAACAAACGTTTCAGTAATGTCTCAGATATTCCTTCAGAGCAAACAGAAAAACAGCCCCAGAAATAAAAAAGTCTAGTGTATGTGTTTTAACAATACTAGATGGTGTTTGTGACACAATATGAAATTGAAAGTTTAACATCATTCTGTCTCAGCAAGGTATTCTTCAGAAAATGAGGAATTTAGGACATATGCCCACAAAAAATGGTAGGGTAGAGGTTTCTGTGCTTCCACTGACACCACGATGGCCAAACCTAATTCTTGGGTCTCCAGTTCTTGGCAGCAGTAATTAGGTACTCTTGAGCACTTGGAGTAGAAGCTTTGGTTATATACATTGTATAGATACATATATTTGTAGAGATACATATATACAATGCTCATCAGCATTGGAGGTTTAACATGACACCACCTTTAACCATATGTAACCATAGGTAAGGGAAGAAAAATGGAGGTCAAAGAGCAATAGTATTTTCAGGTTTTATATAAACCAAAATGCTTAATTTGATTTATGTTAGTGAATTTGGGAAAATAAATACAGCATACTGTATTGCAGGGAGATAACTTTTCTGAAGATATGAAATAATTTATTCATATTGCAGTGCTATGCAAAGGTGCAGTCAGGACCATGGCCTAGCTGTGCCTGCTTTCACACTGAGAAAGACGATCTAGGCTGTTTACCTTGTAAACCTTCACTTTTGCAAATGGTACTATTCACAAAAGAGTATATTTAAAAGTAAGCGCACATAAGAATCTGTCAACACAACCTCCCCCATTTAATCATATTTTAATTAAATAACATAGTAGGTAAGGACACAATTACAAAGCCAAGTAGATGCACAAGGCATATAGATAGATCCTTCTAAGTCTAAGCAGGATTTAAGAGGCTATGTTCTCTATTGGCTAGTCCAGGTTTAACAAGATTAGTATCCTTGTTCTACTACTTCACAGTTCCTTGTAAAGTTTTTCTTTACAACTGTATGCTAGGGTGGGAGACACCATCCTCCAAACCAAAATGCATTTATTCTTCCTTTTCTCACTGCCATAAGTGTCTCCTTCTAGGGAGAAGACTATGGTTAAAATAAAGGAAAAGATATTTCTAAAGATCAGATTAACTAGTAACCCAAGGTAGATATTGATGGCTACCTGCTCATATGCAGTCCTCAGTGTGGAAAACATGATTCTCACTGATTCCTTGGATTGGATTCTGACAGTTAACTGAAGGGGGCTAAGGTTTTGGAATTTGAGAAGTAATTTCTCTAATAAGGATTCTGCTCCCAACCATGTTTTGGCTGACCAACACAAGCTAATGATAATGTATGTGACATACCATCTTCCCGGATGTTCAGAACAAAATTAAGTTAGGAAGACTGAAATAAAGCCTGTATACTGAAGAAGCATTTAATGCAAATGGTTCTATACAATTTTATTATTTTGAACATGTTGATAACTTTAAATAAGAAAATTGCCATTTACATGAGGAAATTTTTGTTTGTCTAAAATAAAACCTTTAAGGAGCAATCAACACTTTCATGCATTTAACCAAGGTAATTAAACAATGGTGATTAAAATCACGGACTTTGCATCACGGAGTACATGTTTTGGTTACATACATTAGGGTTGCTCATCAGCACTGGAGGTTTAACATGACACCAACTTTAACCATATGTAATCACAGGTAAGTGAAGAAAAACGGAGCTCAAGGAGCTCCACCGCATACAAATATTTCCAATTTTTGTATAGAACAAATACTTGGACCAAGTTTATTTTCTGACTTCTCATCTACGGTTTGTGACTGCAATAATCACACTTCATTACAGGATGCATTGTAAACTCCTCCAGATCAAATCTGACAAGCTGTTTTGTGACAGCCACCTTTGGTGTGATTGAGATGTCTGTACACCCAATGTTAAGCTCCTTAGGCTTATAAACCAAAGCTATTACAGCCTAAAAGCCATAAATCCTTATCACTTTGTTTCACATTCTTTCTTCCTTTGTCTCCAACAGAGATGAAAACAGTAAGAAAAGTTACAGCTGAGACCTTGTGTGGACTTCTGAGGGACCATTAATCACCTTGCTCAAGACTGTAACATAAAGTCATAATCACCATTTCCAGAAACACTAAGAAAAGGACTAAATTAATTAGTGATGAAATGGGTATTTCTGACTACAAGTGGGCTGTGTGAGCACACCTCTTTCCATGTCAGTCTTTGGTGCTCACTTCTTCATTGCTGAGCAATACTGATGTAGGAAATTGTGCTCTACTACAGAAAGCTGCCTGCAAAGACAAATTACATACTCCTGTGCTATTACAAAAGTCCAATCAACTCTGTTGGCTATCACAAATATAATAGCTTCAGTATCTGTGAAACCTGACACTGCCATGGAGTAATTATTTTATAGTTAGGAGATGCTGATGCCACTTCTTAGCATGAAAACAAAAAAGGCATAATTTCTGTTAACTCCATAAAGACTCAAGGGCAGACCTGCAGATACCACTGTGGAATAGTTCTAATCTCACTTAACTACTTGTCACTTTGAAGGAGATTTCCTTCTGTTGCAGTTGTATACAAGGTAAGGATGTTAGAAACACCAGATAGACCAATCTTATCTCCTTGTAGGCAAGGAGGTAGTGCAAGCCAATGCTAGATCTGGTGGGGTAGCACAGGCAACAGAAACAGTGGCAAAAGACATACAGCCTTAGCAGCCTCATGTAGAAATAATTAAGACTCTTAAGTGCTGACAACCCAAAACACCATCTTTTGTTTGTGGAATGCAATTTTTGTTCCTGCAACTTCCTCCCAGTCAAAGGGATGAAGAAGTTTTGCTTCTTTGGTCAAATCTAGATCTCTACAGTATTTGTTTAAATTACAGAACCACACCTGGAAGCATCAATCATGTGAAGCTTAACATCAGTCAATTTTCTTCATTAGTTTTGAATTTTAGCCTCTCTAAAGGATCAGTAACTACTTTTATAGGGGCCAGTGTGGCTGCATAAGTTAGGAGGTCTACCACCTTGCAATTTTACATTCATCCAAGATGTCTTCTGTGAAGATGAGGAAAAGAGATAATGCTTTTTTTTATTGGGTTATTTTCCCCTTCAGAAGCTTTTCCTATAAAACCTAGTGAGAGAGATAACAAAACTGGGATCTAAAATGATCTGAACGGTTTCTTGTTGGTAGAAACCTCCTTGGGACGGACTGACAAAACCACAGCAGAATAAGAAGGCGGAGGTTAAAGAGCAGGATCCTCTATTTCTCCAAAGAGTTTTTTCTCTTGGCCTGTGTTTTTATTTTGCCTGAAGACTCCAGTATACTGCAAGTGTTTCAGAAAGGGGAGCAGATACTAAGAAACAATTGCCTTGAGTGGATAAAAATCAGACAACTTTATGAACTCAAACCATCAAGCCACAGTTTTGCAGTTTAAAAGTTACCTTACAGGTATAACAGCAGCAGTGAGTTGTAGGATAGATACCTTACTCTGGAGACTAAAAAAAACCCCAAACCCAAACACCCAAAGCCAAACCAGACAGAAACAGGAAGCTTATACTCCTTCACATAGTGACTGCTAGGCTCAGTTCTATTTCAGGTTTCCAGTGCACAGAGAGACGCTTAAATGAAGAAACCCCCCACTTTTAAAGGATTTCTACAAGTCCTTGCTAACAATTGAAGATTGCAATTTTCAGCAAAGATAACATTTTTTTTTTCCAGGTTCTGTAGGAAAGCCAAAGGGGTTTGGGTAATTGTTCCCTTTTTCTGGACACTATATTCCTCACAAATCTCTTAACTGATGTTCACTTTATGTGTACTATCTTCCTTTCTTTCTATTTCTCTTATTTAAAATAAGGTTTTCTAGTATTTCCCTTTAGAAACAGAGCTGTTCCCAGTGTATTTTCAGAACTTGTTGCTTGTGCTCTGCTCTACATAGGTGGTAAAACTTCCCCTTTTACACATACTCTTGCTCTTTGGACACTCAATTACTACGAAACGCCTCACCTACCCCCTCACCCTCATGGAATTGTTGAACCGAGTACCATCCTGCTCCCTCCCACTTCTACCTTTACCTTGTAAGCTCTGTTTCACTTTCTCCCCGGCCTTCACAGGCACGGCATACCTGTTTGGTGCACCTCTGAACGCCTCCCGGCCCATCCTCCCTGACCAGCCCGCCCCTTCTCCTCAGCGCCGCCACAGAACTACGGGTTATTCTAACCGCTCTCCCCCCTAAGACCTAACGTCACCGTGCTCTTTAGGTGAGCACCGGCTCCACTTTGTTCTCCCCGCTCCAACAAAACCGAACAAGCTGTCACTGATGAGTGACATTGACCACTTAATTCCTCCCTTCACTCCGGTTTCAGTCACCCCACACATCCCCTCAGCCCCGTTCGAAAGGGCGCCGGCAACACGCGCCTGCGCACTGCCCACCCTCGGCGCGAAGCGAGGAGGCGGAGCGCCCGCTGCCCACCGCGCCCCGGCGAGGAGGCTTGGGGTAGACGGAGGAACTACGAATCCCGGCATGCCCCGCGCGGCACCATCACCGCGGCCTCAGCGAGCGCGCCTTCGCAGAGCACGTCGGGAGTTGTAGTTCTTTAGCGCTGGGTATTGTCTCTCCCCTTTCTCTGTCCGGGAACCCGACCGCCACCCCTGCCGGGCGAGCGCGGTGACTGACAGCTCCGTGCAGCCAGTGACCGGAGCGCTCTGCGGCGCAGCCCGGCGCCCGTCTCCTCGGTGACCAGGGGAGCTGGTGCCTCAGTGGAGTGGCCGGAGTCCCGGGACACGGAGGTGAGTGGGTCCGGGGCGGGGAGCTCCCGCCCGGCTCTCCCTGGCCCCTCGCCGCCGAGCGCCCGGCCTGGGACCCCGCTCGGGGTGTGGCGGGAGGAGGGGGCCGGCCTGAGGGGAGCCGGGGGAGGGGAGCGGAGCGCGGCGGACGGAGCCGGGGGAGGGCAGCTCCCGCGCCGCCCCCTCTGCGCGCCCCTCGGCTGCGGCGGTACCCGAGACCCCGGGCGGGCACCGCAGAGAGGAGAACCGAGGGGGGGGTGTCTCGGGCACTCCTCGCACCCATCCGTTTACCGCTTGAGTTTTCAAACCGTCCCTGCGGGCTCAGGTGCCGCCTGTCCCCTCCCCGCAGCTCCACCCTCCCGGGAAGCGGCTGTTAATGTGTAACCCCGCGGACCGTTGCTCGGGATGGCGCTGACCCCGCTCCCCTCTCCCGGCTCCGCGGCCTGCCGCTTCCAGCGCCCGCGGTGCTCCCGCCGCCGCCAGGTGTGAGCCCTCCCCGGGACGCGGCTACGCCGGTGCCGCCGGAGCCCGTAGCGTAACTCGGGGAGCGGCTGCACCGGGTGCCCCTCTCCTGTAAGCGCCGTGGAGTGCGGACCATCCCGAGCCTGTTCCCAAGCGCTTTTATCCCAGAGCAGACCTCGCGTGTTGCTGCTTCAGCCTGAAGTGCTGCCCCTTCTCGCCCTTCTGGAACGTGTTTGCAAGCGAAGAAGGGGAAAACCACGCCGAGCTACCCGAAACCTTTTCACCATTTTAAATACACCCAAAAAGTTTAATCTGAATGGTAAACACGCGACTTTGTACGATAGCTGCAGAAAATTTTGTCTTCAGATGCTTAGCCTAGTCAGACAAAACAGCGAATGTCCTGTTTGTGTTCTTTGCACTTTGTACAAGTGCTTCTGTGTGAGAAGAGTCGCTTTAGCCTGCTGTTACTAATTAAAGTCAGTAGCTTTTGAATGGTTGCAGTAGGTACACCCAATTGTTTTCTGGCAGAGCAGTTGCTGCTTATACAGGAAGCATAATGGTATGTTTTGCCAATTGGGAAATGCTGATAAGGTGTTTTAGTAAAATACTGTCCCGCCCAAGTTCTCAAACTGGTAGCTGTCTTCAATGGGTTGTGCTGTTATATTTCTCGTGTAACTTGTCTACAAACGTGTACCACATTTGAATAGTGAGTGGAATTCAAATTTTATAGCTTCATTTGAGCTTTGTAGTGGCATCATTTGCAAAAGTCAGTCCTTAATGAGTGGCACCCATGCTGAAGAGTCTTCTGCAATACTTTAAGATGTAAGTGAGGGGTGAGAGAACAGTCTCTCTCTCCTGTTTTCTTCCACTTTGCATGCTTTATCCTCTTACAGTCTCACTATTGAAAACCGAAATGAAGCACCTTAACATGGATCGTGTAGTGCTGAGTATCAGCTCATTGCCACAAAATGAACTGGTGGTCACTAACATGCTCTTTAACTTTGCATATGCGCCCTCATTACCCTCTGTGACTGTTAACGTTAGAGTCTAACACAGGAGAATGCCTCCTCCTGTGTCTGTTAGTTTTGTTGCTATGAGTTAGTAAGAGCAGAAACAGGAAACAAACCACCTCTCTCCCTTGAAAGTGAGCAAATAAATATTATTTTCTGTGGAGTATAGGGTTTGAAAATGACATGGAAAGCTAGCATGGATATGTAAAAACACTACATAAAGAAATGCAGCATTTGTGGGATAAAGTGCAGTTCAAATGTAACCAGTATTTTTTTGTGTTTTATACAAGACAATTGATTGAAATGTTTGACTAGAATGAATGCTGGCTGGAAAGTGAAGTCTTTCTTTTTGTTTTGCAGTTCTGTGACAAAGCTGATGTATAGGGGCAAATTATGTTATTTCACTTATTTGAATGACTCTTAATTTGTAGATGTTAGTGCTTCTGTCTGAAATACCTTGTGAAATATCTTGAAGTATTAAACTGTATTTATTCTGTGTCATATTACTGTGTTGATTAAAATTTTGATGAACTTTCTGAAATCAGAGTATTTTATATTTGCAGTGTGCTTCAAATGGTAGTAGCATTTCCATAATTTTAGTGTTTGTAATAAATATATTGAAATGCCACAAAATGTGTTATTTGTTTAAGATTTTGTTATTATGTGTTACAAATTATTCTGCCTTTATGGGCCTGTTTTCTCCTATTCAATGCACATATCCTCCTGACTTATATCCCCTAACGTGTTCTGGTATCGTGCAGGCTTTTTTCTTTAGGACTTATTTATCATACTTGGCGATAGCAGAAAGTCAACTTAAGCTTGGTCATGTGTAGTATTGTGGTGTAACCTTTTCTCTGACCTACTGTATGTGACTGAATGTAGTTATGCTATCAAATTAATAAAATTCAGTGCTATAATTATTAGGAGTAGCTGCAATAATGTATTATTGGTAGGCTCAGTAAAAATCAGTATTTTGAACTGAAAACAGCTCAGTTTTGTCTTTGGTTACTTGTGGTTACTGGTTATATAGTTCATTAACAATTCCATGGATTAGTAAACATACAGACACCTGCAACAGTGCAACTAAATGATGCCTTTTTTTCACTGGATGCACTACGCATTTTTAATTTATTGCAGGAAAAGGGTATTCAGTTATTTGTTACTTTGAAACTGGAGGTTTGTGCCATTTTTGTGCCATATCTCTTTAGCTCCAGGTTTCAAATCTGCAGAGCAGGGAAAAGAAAACTTAGGCAATTAGACAGTATGATTTTTTTTAACAGTTTGTCACTCAACTAATCTCTGTTGGAACCTCTCTGATTATGAGAAATGTTATTTTCATGATTTTTCCATTTGCCTGACATACTGCTATTGAGTAAAGTGTATTTGAATGCTGAGGGTTCTTGCAGAGGAGCTGCATTTGTCTTGTGTCTTAAAGTTTCCTAGGTAATTTCAGTGAGCTGTTATTTGTCATGGATGTAGTTGGCACAAAAAATACACAAGAATATTCAGTGAGGGAGGGAGGAAATTGCTTTTCCAGTGATAAACCACAAATTTTTCTTCCTTTATTTTTAGTGTAAATACACTTTAATAGCAAAAAAACTTCTAATGTTGAATTGCTTCCTAACTTAGCACTCACAAAATCACATATATACATTAATATATCTGGAAGTCTTCACGTTTCTGGAACTCACATTTGAGAAAAGTAATGTATTAGCAGCTGCTGGCTTGGTTTCATAATGGTCAGGTTTTGATTATGAAATTCCCTTATCAGTGGTTATCATGTGGAATAATGCTTGATGTGAAAGGGGTGTAGGTTAGGAAGGCAAATAGATAAATTGACTTACGAATGGAGTTAAAGTAGCAAATGTGGAATCATGAGTTAAGACAGCTCTGGGGTTTGCTTCTTCCCTAAAGCAGTCTAACTACATTTTCATTGTGCTTTTTATAGTTACATTTAGGGTATTTTTGTTATAGATTAGAAATGTAGCTGGAAAAATCTGTTCTTCTTATGAACCACTTTAAAATTAGACTATTTAATGTTATTTTTTTTTGATGACTGCTTTTTATTATATTTTTTAAATCAGATTATTTGTAATTTAATATTCCTAATTGTTTTCTTTCCTCTTGCAAGCTAGGACCACACTTTCTGGTGCCACATGCTGCAGTGCTGTATGTTGACCAGGTTAGCAGCACAGTTTTGGAGGATATATATGGGACACACTGGACTATTCTCCAGGCAATCAAGAATAGGAATATTCACTGTGAAGCAAGCTAAACCATGTATATATTCATGCTCATAGACTTTTATTTATTGTTGGGCATTTGTTGTGTCTCTTTTTTTTTTGGCTGGAGAACTGTATCTTGAAATGTTTGAAACGATTGTTCTCAGAAAGTACCAGACCTAATTTGAGATAGCTGAATGCACAGTGATCTCTTGGTTCACAAGTTTAGCCTCATCAGGAAAAGGTCAATCTATGTTTAAGGCATGAGACTGGATGTGAGTTGGCAGGGGTCTTATACAGAAACATGTGAGTTTGGTTAAATGTTTGCAAAGCATTTCTTACGTTATGATTTCTATTCAAAGGTTAAGTGTGAAGTTCCATTACTTCTGAAAACTAAGAGTTTCTTTCCTCAAATTATAGGGGAACTGTTGTTATTGAAGCAAGATAATTGCTATATTAAAACAATTTGCAAAAGCCGTGCTACACTGAACAATCACAGCTGCACCATGGAGATATGAAAACCTGATATCCCTTTATTCATAAAAAATACAAATTAAGACCCAAAAGTAAAGCCAAATGAATGTCTTCCAGTATGTTGAAGACTGTCCTGTTTAGGATTTGGAAGGATCCTAAGGGAATCACATCCTGTAGTTGAGTATTTACCAGAATATTCAAGATATTAGAGTATCCAAGATATTTGGTAATCAAATAGCTCATATGTAGTAAAGTAGTCAAGACAATCTTAAATTGTATTTTAGATGTTTTCTGTAGTGTGGAACTGCGGTTCGTTCCGTTCCAGGCAGAAATATTGCGAAAGTAGAGTGATGTGAATTGCAGCACATTTTGAGTGTGGGGTATTTTGTTATTTCTGTAGCTGGGACCAATGTCAGAAAGATTTCTTGGTTGTTTTTCTTTCATGCAAGTACTGAGTTGTATTCTACTAATTTAACACTTTAGATACAATAAACAATGTGTGTCTCCCTGTGTGTGTATATTTGTATGTGTATCTATCTAAAATGTTGCGGATTCTTTGCCCACATACACGGGATACTTGCTTTCAAGTACCTTTTAAGTATGTTACAATGTGGCAGAGTTACAAGTAAGCCGGGGGACCAGCTCAAAGCAGTAATTACTTTCAGATTAGCTCTCACTTGCTCAGACTGAGTTTACTGTGGTTTTATGTAGCTGTAGTCCTCAGGTTATTTAGTCAGTCTTCCTTCAGACCTGTGGGAATAAGAGTTTTTATCATGCCACAAGGGAGTAGTTTCAAAAGTTGAACAAGTTATAGTTTCTCTTGTGTTGAAACTTTTTTACGCATTTGAACTTGCTTAGTGGAGGAAACCTCTCTAAAACAATGGAATTTACCTGACTATGATTAGAACAAGACATCCTGATTCAGAATCAACACCAAAATGGAATGAAATCTACTATTTCTTGCTGTTCATATAAAGCTGCTTTATCTTAATTGTAAATTCGTTACTAGATTAATACTTGCAGCACACGGAGCTCCCCCTTTTTTCCTCTTTTTTTAAATTTTAAGCTAAACTAAAACACATGGATTTTGGAATGACTGAAATATATTTTATACAGTGTTTGCCTTCTGACATTATTTTTGAGCAGGTTAATTGCTTGGTCTAAACGTAAATATGATTTTGGGTCCTTTTGGTCAAATACATGACTGAATGCTCATTTGTTGTTGCGTATGTAACTGAAAAATATATGCCAAAGTTGAAGTTTGAGATACTTGTTTTAGGCTGCTTTTGTAGTTGGTCAATGGAGAAATGCAGCTAACTAGGGGGAATGTCTCTAACCTGTTTTGCAAGTTTACATTTGGTACCTGTTTCTGTATATTGAGTATAAAGCAGGGTGGGCTATAGCTGAGTAGATACCATTGAGCTCTAATTTGTATGTTGCTGGGAAAGGATAGATGAACTGTGCTGTAAAATGTGGTGGTATTTCAGTGGTGCTGTAAGCCAGAAGTGAAATGAATAGAAGGTAATGTGGTGGAGTTGGGTGAGGTGAAACATGCTGTAGTATAAAACCACTGGCTGTCCATCAGAAGAATTAGGTTCCATTTTTGATGCTTTTCTATTCACTTTGTCATTTTGGGCAGACACTTTATCTGCATTTGCTATTGCTTTCTCATCAGTAAATTTTAGACTGCAGTACTTGTTCTTTTCAAATTGCTTTGGGTATTATTGTGTTCATTCTCTAGCAATAGTTTTTGGTATAGTCGACTAGCATATTTCTGAACAGTAAGGGGTAACTGGGTACTAAAAAACCTGAAATATGACTGAGAATTAAAATGTCTTTTTTTTTTCTTCTTTTTTCTTTCTTTCTTTAGAGCTCCGTCAGATGAAGGAGCGATACTCTTGCAACATGACCAAAAAATGGACTAATTAAAAGTTTTCCTTTGTTAGGAAAACCAACCAAAATGTTTAGACCAGGGGAAACAGTCAAACGTCGACTCAACATGCATGCTCCTCCTCGGATAAGAAGTGTGGAAGTTGCTAGAGGAAGAGCAGGTTATGGGTTTACCCTTTCTGGACAAGCTCCTTGTGTTCTTAGTTGTGTTATGAAAGGAAGCCCTGCAGATTATGTTGGACTTAAAGCAGGAGATCAGATATTTGCAGTTAATGAAATCAATGTGAAAAAAGCCTCTCATGAAGATGTAGTGAAACTTATAGGAAAATGTTCTGGAGTCCTGCACATGGTTATTGCTGAAGGGATTAGTCACATAGATTCATGTTCAAGTGATGAAGAAGTTGCTTTTTATGATGGGAAGGGATGGCTGAAACCCAAACCTGACTCTAAAGCTCTGGGTATAAACAGAGCAGAGAAAGTTGTTGAAGAAATGCAGTCTGGTGGCATTTTCAACATGATCTTTGAGAATCCTACTCTTTGTGCTGGTAACTCAGATAATTCTGGACCAAAACAAAGATCGTTTTCGGCTTCTGCTGCTATCAAATTTGATACTGGCAATGGAAGTGTAAGCAATCCAAACTTACTGTCAAAGGAAGAAATATCCAAACCCCTGAATGACGATTCAGTTTTTAGAATTGGATTGGAGAGTGCAGAAGAATTTGGATTAGATGCAAGCATTTTAAATGTTGCCATGATTGTAGGTTACCTGGGCTCAATTGAGCTTCCTTCAACAACCTTGAATTTGGAAAATGAGAGTTTGCAGGCTATTCGTGGGTGCATGAGACGTCTGCGGGCAGAACAAAAAATTCATTCACTGGTGATGATGAAGATAATGCATGACTGTATTCAGCTCTGCAGTGACAAATCAGGTATACTGGCAGAATATCCTGCAGAGAAACTGGCATTCAGTGCTGTTTGCCCGGATGATAGAAGGTTCTTTGGGCTAGTTACGATGCAGACAAATGATGATGCAAGCTTGGCTCAGGAGGATGAAGGGGTTCTGAGGACATCTTGTCATGTTTTTATGGTGGATCCCGAATTGTTTCATCATAAAATTCACCAGGGCATAGCAAGACGCTTTGGACTGGAATGTACAGCAGATCCAGACACAAATGGGTGTCTGGAGTTTCCAACATCATCTCTACCTGTTCTTCAGTTTATTTCTGTCCTGTACAGGGATATGGGAGAATTGATTGAGGGAATGCGTGCAAGGGCTTTTCTTGATGGTGATCAAGATGCTCACCAGAATAATAGCACAAGCAGCAACAGTGATAGTGGAATTGGAAATTTTAACCAAGAAGAAAAGAATAACAGAGTTCTGGTGGTTGATTTAGGAAGCAATCCGAGTAAGCACATTCCTAATAGCATATGGGAAAATCCAGTGGGGAGGGGACCAAATCAGCCTGCTTCCCACTGGAATGGCTTCTGTCATGAACAAGAAGGAAACATTCCTTTAGAAGTAATTCAGAATGATAAGTCCCAAAATGTAAGCAAACACTTAAGTCCTTGTGCTCGTATTGAAGTTCCACTGGTTTCCTCCCGGAATTCAGTACCCCCATCAAAGAAAAACACTGCTGGCATGGGCAATCAAAGGTGGTTGCCTGTGCATGTTTTACAGGAATGGCAGCATGGGAATGCGAGTGACCAGGAGTCATACACTGATTCTACGGATGGCTGGTCGAGTGTTAACTGTGGAACTCTTCCCCCGCCAATGAGTAAGATTCCAGCTGACAGATACAGAGTCGATGGCAACTTTGGTCAGCCACAGTTAAAATCACATAAAAATGAATGGTCTAAGAAGATGTTTTGCATACAGAACAAATTTGGCCCTCCGCACAGTATTCGGAAGTCTAAAGAAGATAAAAAGGTAAGAAGAATATGTTAATACTGGTTCTGAAAACCAAACAAACCCCAAACCCATCAGCCTATGATATTTTTACACCATGATATTTGCATCCTAAAATTAAAACATATATTATGTCATTTGAAAAGTTTCAGATTCACATTAAGAAAGTAATACGGTTCTCTCTCCTTTGCAGAGGCTTTGTATATTCTTGTTTAATTGAGTGCAGCTCTCTGGAATTGTACTTCTGCTAGAAGTGTTGTCTGTTAGAGCTTTCTCACATTTCTTCTTGTCTCTTCATTGTTTCCAAATGTTGCAGTGGCATTGCAATAAAAGGAGACATGACATTCTAGTAACTTCAGTTCCTTCTGACCTCCAGCAGCAAAAGAATGGGAACAGTCTGGATCTACAGCCTGGTTCCTTTTTTATTCAAGGCTGGCTTGCAAATGTTATTATTTTAGTGGTACCTATTTTTATAACGATGTACTCTAATCATTAGCCAAAACCTGTGTTATACCTTTTAACTTTAACCAAATAAGACAATTTTATAATAAAAATTCACTCCAGCGAATTTCTCAATGCAAGTAGCGTTAAACCTCTATTTAACACTACTGTCTGTTTAAAAGGATAGTTGTTCATGGTGATTATAATGTCTAGTATAAGGTTGCAAATCTAGCATTCTGCCAGTAAGATATAATTAAAATTTTATTCCAAATTACTGTTTCATCTACTTGTTTTGTCTACTATTAGGCTTCTATAAACCAAATAGAGAAGATATATGAAAAGTAAAGTATGGGAGGAGGATCTGAGATAATGACATACTGTTCTCTTTGTCACATACATGTTTTGCTGCTGCGGGAGTTAATCTCATGGGAGTCTGCTGTTGGTGACTGGCATTCTAGTGAAGTGAAAGTTGTTGGTCCTATACTAAAAGATAGTAGCAGTGTTGTATCTGAAACTTGTTGACTCCAGGGAGAGGCAGAACCTTATACTCCACATTAGTCATCAAGAAGTGTTGTCCTTCCATGCAGAAGTATTGCTTATATGATTGATTTAAGTGTCCATCATGCTATCCAAATCTGGCTTTGAAATGTTGTTTTTTCACCTGATTAAAAATATCCAGCTGCTGCTCAGGGGGATGACAGTAGAGATTTATTAGTTGTTTCATACTGTAATAAAAGCTTTGCATTGGTGTAACACTCAGGCGTTGACTTTTTCTGCATTAGAATGCAGAACTTTAGAACATTTTGGTTTTGCTGTGAAAGGAGAAATTATTTTTTTATTGCTTTTGTTGCACTGTGAAGCCAACAGTTCTCACATACGTTTTTTGTATGCTTTTTGTGCTGAAATACACTGGTGTATTTTGAGATGAAGTGGCTGCTATAGGCAGCAATGCTTTCCAGACCCACAATAATGTATTATATTTCAAGTGATCTTAAATACAAGTTGATTAACACTTTTCAAAAAACAAATAGAAGTTATTCAAGCAGAAACTCTTAATTTGTAAGTATAGCCCATGTGAAACACCTAACAATCAATTCTGTCCGCTACCCTTATGACTACATGCTCCGTGATCTCTTTGCGTATGGACCAAGGAAAAGGCCACCTGGTGCAGATGGATGTTGGTCCCAGGTGCTCTTTGGGAGCTGGACCAGCTGCATGGGGTGCTGTTGAAATTCCTTCAGGGTCTGTAATAAGTTTGTGTCTGCAGTGTTGTCCATGATAATAATATGGATTGTTTTCTTCTTTCCCCCGAGATTTAAAATTACAGAAATAGTTTCTGAAATGTTTGAGACCTTTATTTCATGGAAGTCAAGAATATACTAATGAAAATCCCATAGAAAATTTTACACTTAAAGTTTTCCTGTATCTGGGTAAACAGTAATAATATTTTACCTACTATATCAGTCAGATCAGTCTATGCCAGAATATATGTTCCAATGCTAAATGTCTCAGTTAATCTTCCCTTTTAAGTCTATTTACTAATAAAATAGGCATTATGTCCTTTGATTAATAAATTTGTTTGCAAGACACATTTAAAACTTTCCTGCATGGCTTTAGCATTTCGTCTCCTCATTAAGACTACAGAACCTCATTTGCATTTTAATTTTATTTTTCAGTATTATTGAAGGCGGTTGAAACTGATAAGAAAACCTCATGAAAGTCTTAAAACAATTTGCAAGCAGGAATTGCAAGCACTTAGCATTATTCAGAGTAATTCACACAGATGAAGCAGTGCTATGTTCTCATCTAAAATCTTCAATGAAAATAGTCAGGGGATGTCATTATTGATGATCATACCTCTGTACTTCTTTAGGTACTGCAGAAATAGGGAAAATCTATGCTTTCCCATATTAGAGCACTAATTTGCATCCGTTAGAGAATGATATTCAGAAATCCATACTCTCTTTTTGCTTTGCATGAAGAGGTAAGATTGTCTATTGCAAAACATTATTCAGATCAATTAGATGCTGCATTCTATAAAACTGTGCAACCTCAGCATCCTGTGACCTTTTTAAGTGGTAAGGACTGATTTTACACAGCACGCTCAGACACATTCCAGTTGTGGAATAAAGCATATAAAGTGGTCACATGGGATTATATTCTTATTTTTACAACGTAGTGACTGAGTCTAATGCTTCATTTGGCAGAGCAGTCCTCAAATTGTTTTTTAATTAAGGTGGGTTTTTTTTTGTCTTTTACATTAATACTGAAGGGTAATGTATCCTACAAGTGGGAATGTGGAGAAGCCACTAGAGGGAGGAAAGGTTACCAAAGCTACAGTTTTTTTTGTGATGGACTCTGCACATCCATATTGCATGTTCTCTTGGAGCTTTCATTGCACCCTGGGGAAAGAGCATGAGTTCCTGGATGCAGCTCTGATGTAGCAGAACTGCTGTGCAGCTAAACAGTGATGATCACGGCATGTAATTCAGGAAAATATGCTGTACTATACAGTGCTAGTGGGGAGTAAGAGGGACACAAACTCCTGATTTTATAGCTGCACTGATAAATGTACACAATGCAAGAGCAGATGTGAGAAAGCATGAGCGAATATAGCTATTTAAAATGGCACTTTCAGAACTGGGCTTTGGAAGTGTTTCTTTTGGGTAGGAATAGATATGGTGTTCCAGACTTTGGGTTACAAGGAACTCAACATGTTTACTGTGCTTTGTTTTCCCTTTAGTGTTGGAGTTTCTTTAATGATGATTTCTTCATTTCACAAGTTAAAATTGTGGTTAATTTTGTAATGATTAGCAAAAACATTTTAAAAATATTAATATTCTTGATACTGCTGCATTTTAAACTTCAGTGTGTGAATAGCTGAAAAAAATGAAAAACACTTGATTTGATTAAATGTTACTGGATAGCATGAGGATTTTTGTTTTATTTTAAAATATAAGAAATTTATCCCTAAATTACTGAGCTCTGACTTTCACAATTGCTGTTTTATTTATTTATTTATTTATTTATTTAATCTTTGCTTTTACCATTGTTGATGAATTTGGGAAGAGGAGAACTACATCAGGGAAATTTTTGTTCTATTACCTCTCTTCTGACTGAGATTCACTGGGAGGTATTTCTGGCCCTATGCACCTCTAAAATGATTTGCTGTGCTGAACTTCACATTCCTGTATCTCTTAAAAGCTTCATGTGAACAGTTTTCCACTGAAGCATCTTATGAGCGTGTCTGAGGGATCTCCTTGACTTCTGTAGTTCTTAGACTAAAACAAGTAGTGGGAGGTAAGGTGCCTTCCAGTCTCAGAATGACTCAGGAAGGTGAATTGCTGTAAGGTTGATACTGGGTAGGGAGGGGTGTGTGGTCTCATGAGGTCTAGGAGACTAGCAGATGAAGAGTCTGGTTATGGTTTCAGTGGGAATGGAATAATTCCTGCTTTTTTGTTTGTTATTCCTTTTGTACCATATTGACCTTGCTATTGCACTGTTACTTCCACCTCTTCAGGATTTCACTGAGTTCCAGACACTTACCTACTCACCCTTTTGTGTGATTTTGGGTTATGAAAAAGAAAAGCACTATAAGCAATATGAAAACATCAGGGGATGTTAGGATTGGCAAGAGACTTGAGAAATTGCTGAACAGGGAAGCATTCCTTTCCCTCTAGACTAAATTAATATAATACATTTGATTTTGTTCAGTCCTCACTCTCTGTTTTTGGGCTAGTGCCTGGCCAAAAATGTGTCTACCATTACTGTTTTAAATTAAGTTTTACTGTGAAAATACTCCTTTTTCCACTAAAAAGCTTTGTAACAGTTTAGTCTTTGAGTTTTCTCTTCATGGGGACAGAATTGTAGGCATTGACCTCTGACCATTCTTTTTCTCTTTTTGAAAGAAAGTCTGTTTTAATATTGTGAAGATAAGTGTAACATTTAAGATCACAGGAGGTTTTACAACCTGATCTTAATAAACAGTATTTAGGTTTAGATTTATTCCAAAATAATAAATCCATTAGAAAGTAATTAAAAACCTGTTTAAAATTTTGGGTATTGATTTTTAGAAACTTTTCTGCTTCATATTTTTTGTAGGACTTTTATCTTGATGACTTTATTGTTTGTGGTCTTGAAGACTATGAATTCATAGATCTATTTGCAAATCTTAGAGGGTAATCTTATTGTCTGAGACTCACTGGGGAATTGCAAATACTTTTTTGTGTGTTTGCTGTTTTTTTTTAAACCAAAAGCTAATGCTTTGTAGTCTTCATGACTTAAGCTACAGAAAGTATTGTAAAAATGGTAGTAGAGAGGAGCCAGGTAAGCAGTACTGTGGGGTTTACTACTGCATCTCTCATTGCTAGTATGTTTTCTGGGTTACTATGATTATTACTCTGTTTTGATTAGTTTAACTGTAACTACTTCAGAGTTGTCTTTGTTTCCAAAATAAGTATTACTGGAAAAGATACACTGTTCAAGTTAGAAATGAAAAGATTTTTTTTGTGAAAATTTGTAATTTGCTTCAAATCCAAGAATTGCAGTTTTTAATGTTGGTAACTGGATGGTAAACCAACTGAAGGCAGATATTTTAGATGCAAAGACAATGTTGGCAAAGCTGTGTCATTCCCATATTTGTTTTTTGTTGTATAATTACATGTTTTTTTTCCTTTTCTCTACAATTCTGTTTGCTCACTAGCATAAATTGTTCCACCCCAGCTGTTTATAAAGCAGAATTAATGGCAGCTGGATTGCTATTCTTACACAGTACAATTTAATGCTAACCTTTGGAATTATAGGCTTTGGTCTGATTTGAGATGTACATATATACCTTAAGGAGAACTGAAGTGAAATCCCCAACAGCAAGCTAGATCTGAGAATGTGCTAATGTGAATTAGTATGCAAAGAGGCATTTATATGAAATAGGTGCTTTGATAGATTTTGCTGGAAGAAAATGAAAAGCAGTTAAATGTTTAGTAATTTCATACAGCCTTTTCATATGTATTGTAATCTTCTAAAATAATGAGTTAAAAAAATCATCAGTTCTAGGATTTTTAATTAGATCTGTAAAAAGATAATGCTGGATACTTTCCTCTGAAAAAGAAACTGGATGACATCTAGACAGTAAATGCCTGTAGAACAGTACTGATTTTGTGGAACTTGCTCAACTCAAATTTATGTCCTAGACAGCTAGATTTTTTCCTTAAATGTTTTCTAAATGGAGCATAGGCTTGGACTCCAATTAACATCATGATAATTAAGGGGAAATGAAGGCATCTTAAGTATTTCTGAGCTAGTTTTGAGACGCAGAGTCAGAGGAGAAGGTAGCATCTTGAAAAACAAAGAGAATCAATGAAGAAAATAGTGTGGAGAAACATAATTAGCACAGAATGAGTTGAAATAGTGAAAAATAGCTTTAAGTTTTGAATGTAGAAGCTTTGAAATAAGAGATTATAAAATTATTGTCTGAGTGTTCAGCTGTACGTAGATAGACCTCAGTTCCTTGCGGTTGAGAAGATTTAGGAAAGAAAAGGAGCTGTAAAATACCAGCTCTTCACGGGAGAAGAAATAGATCAATATGGAATAAAGGTCTTTAATTAACAAAAATGAATATGGAATTGCTAAAACTTATCTGAAATGTCTAAATAGAAACATGAAAAAATGAAGCCTTGAGACAAAGACTTGAAAACTATTCCATTAAAAAAATGGCCATTAAGACATCAATAAGTACGCATAGATGGTACCAGAGAAGGATCTTCTGCATCAGCAAACCAAATTTCAGCTCTTTTTGGCAACCTTGTAGTTTTATACTTCCCACACACCTAGCAGCTGTACCTTCGAAAAACCAGTGTGTTTGCAGCCTGGCTCCCCTTATGTTTTTTTCATAGCACACTTAGTGTGCTAAGCACTGGTGGTTCATACTTATTTTGTAATCAATCAGTAAAAACATCTACATATATCAGATGAGATCTCCAATATCGAGGTGAATATCCTATTTTAGACATTGTCCAGGAACAGCTGCTTAGGAAGATCACAGAAGAAGAGTGAAAAATATATTCTAATTTTCAGCAGCATGTAATTTAGAGACTTTCCTCTGGTAAAGACACCACCCACATCATTGTGTATAATAACCTTTGTGAACCTTTGTTCTTGAATTTGTTTTTTCTTAAACTCAGTTGTACTTTTGGCATTCTTGGTATCGCTTGAATTGTAGATTTTGCAGTTTAATAGTATGGAAAGAAAATGGTGAATAATTGTAATTTGTATATAGTTTCATTTCATACTTGCTAATGTTTGTTATGAGAAATACCAATCTAACTGATTTTATTTTCTCAGTCATTTTGTTTTAAATCTCAACCACCAATCACTTACTTTCCAAGCAGAAGTCAACTTAGTCTCCCCCCATACAAAAGCTTTTTCATGACTGTAATATTCCTCAGTTGTACTATATTACTTTTGAGGAGGTTTGACCAGAACTATAAGCAGTTTTTAAAATGTGTAAGCAGGCGGTGTATTCATAAAGCTTATTTCTTGATTACTTTTGCTTTTATGTTGATTATTCATTTGTCTTTTTGTTTGTTACTGATTACTAGCCCATACTGACTTAATGTTCCCCGCTAATGCCAGCCTAATGTTCAGGATGATTTGAAACCAATTGTAATGCTTTTACTTGTTATTTTCTTCACGTTTTTCCCTAGTGTACTCGGGTCTTTCTGTTCCTCTGCAATTTCCAACTAATAGGCTTCCAGCTTATAAAAGATACTGTTATCTAGTTGTACTGAGAAAACGATCTTACTATTCCATCTGCATTAATACCATTAACATGTGTTTTCTTGTTTGAAAAGGGATTAGGACAGTAGTGAGGCGCAGGTGGTCAGTGTTTTGTGCCTGCTATCCTTACTACATGAGAAAAGCAAGAAATTTAATTTACTTGGATGTCCAATGTGGCAGGACAGCCTCTTTTCTATGTCTTCCTGGAGTACATAAAGATCTTACATTGTATGCCATTCTTGGTGATATTATGGGCCAAAATCCCTCTGTAATGGTTATAACACAGTGAAATGTGTCATTATCATCTGATTAATAAAGAGGTATTCTTAAAAGTGATCAAATCTCTTGACCAGTAAATACTATTTGAATCTCTTGCCATAATGGTGCCAAAAAAACCACCAAAACCCAACCCAACCAAAACCATTATAAATATATATAATGGTCAAACAATCATTAAGTTGTTCAACCTGGAAAAGAGGATGCTCCAGGGAGACATTAAAGCAGCCTCCCAGTACCTAAAGGGGCCTACAAGAAATCTGGACAGGGACTTTCACAAGGGGATGAAGTCACAAAACAAGGAGTGAGCGGTGGGGGTGG
>JBCJKH010011498.1:0-21278 GCA_039877255.1 Loriculus beryllinus | reverse complement strand
CGAGGCCCTGCTCTCATGGTCTGTATTTTGTCATTATGCTCCATGGCAGGTTTCCTTCCTCCCTGAGCTCACCTTAGGAGATCTGTGTTTTGCTTTGAAGAGGTGTAACCCCCCACTAATACAACTGTAAAATACACTTCAGACCTTACCAGTGAACCAGCACGTTGGAGTCAATATTATTTCAGCTTTGACTATTTTGTTCTTAATATAGGAATAAATTTATATATCAGTGAAATAATTTGAAGGCAAAACAGTGATTTATTCGTGCTTTCCTTTAGTAGTAAACTGCTTTTCAATCAAAGAACTAAATGAACTTTATGATCACTTTGAATGCAATTTCTCAAAAGAAAAAGCATTTGTTAGCAGATAATGATCATGGCATAAGGAAATGGTGGGTGAAGTATTCATGTATAATAAAATAAGTAAGACCTGAATGACAAAGGCTTTTGCTGTGCTAAAATTAACAGGCAGTGAATTAGATTTAATCCTAGACATTTTAGTAGGTTGTACTACCTAGATTAGAAACAATTAGGTTATAATTGAAATACTCTAAGAGTAAAACAAACACAAGAAAGTTTAAGTAAGAGTAACAGATCATTACATTTAAAAAGCAGGTTCATGGCCCAGATCAAGAGTTGATCTCACAAAGACCTTTTACACCTCTGTAAGTAGCAGTATTTCATCTCAGCATCCTAACCGGCTGCTTTGGTTTTGGTAGCCTCAATTTTATACCCATTAAACAGAGATTTTTCTTAAAAGTTCAATAAATGTTTTCAAAACAACAGCAGAGCCAGTGCTGGCATATGACACAGCACACACTAGAGACAACCCATGCAATATTCTCAAGGGAACATTTAGTTATGGTGCTGTGTAAAATGTCTTTCATTTTTTTTCAGGCACATTGGTTGTGAGCACACTAGAGATGCCTCTGAATAAATAGGAAAAGATAATACTGCCATTCATTGTGATAGAAGCGACTTTCTTCAGCCTTCTCTCAGTGTTTAAGGTCACATTTTATTTTCGCTGTGAAATATATCTATTTTCAGAACTCAACTGTTTTCTTTCCAAAGATGAAACAAAATCAATTTGTTTGTCTCAGGCTTCTGGCTCTGTAAATTCAGTCAAACAACTCCTGTGGCAAGCAGGGGTCATAGCATGGGAGGGCAGATGAGGACCTGATTTATGAGCCACATGTTTTCTCTTCTTTTTTTTTGTCTTAGGTCAAATTGGCACCTTCAAAGAATTGTGTCCAGTGATAGAACACATTCATAAAGCCAAATTACATTCCATTGCTAGCACAAAACTCTTTTCAAATCCATGTTTCAAGCTGAAAAGAGTGCCACAAGCAAGGAAAAATTAGAAGCACAAATTGTGTACTGGAGATAAATTACCAGTCCCTCCCCAAACCATTCCCTCAAACATTATGAAGCACGATACAACAAAAGGAAAAACTCTGAAAAAGCCTCAAACTAGTTACTCGGTATCACTACACAGACTCTATGGTACGAGACTGCAATCTAATTAGTGGTGTGGCTTGCATCTGTATAACTGAATTAGCATGACTGTTCTTTTTCATTATTAGTTCCCTTTTCCAGAAAGGTAGAATATTATCTGCTGCATTGTTTTCATTTACGCTTATTGATAATGAATTTAATTATGTTTTTCTAGCTCATCGTACTTGGGAAATTGGAAACTGCCTGCTCAAAATTAAAAATATATTAGAGAAATTAATGATCGGCTCACTCAATCAGTGAACTGGTTCAGATAGCATCTCTTTGGCCATTAAACAAAGCCAATCAGCCACCGGATACATGAAATTTCTATCAATGTGTATGTATTATATGAACCAAGAGAATACGCTTATTGCAGTTTTACATGGAAAAGGTACATATTTTTTTAGAGGGGCAAATGTTGGACCCTTTAATCACAATGACATCACCAACAAAGTCAAGGCCCTTGTCCAGCATCCACAGAGATGAAGACCAAATAACCATATTGAGCAAAGACTGGAGTATGAACTTTATAGAGGTGAGGAATGCCCTGAAGCCAGTGGGACCAGCCAGGCATAAGACACAGCACATAAATACACCTTGGCAGGATAAAGGCATACATGTAGACTACATGCACTCATCAGCAAATGACAGAGCTGTGAACGCTTTATGAACAAAGCACTTTTCACAGCTCCTGATCTCATGGTGGTTCTTGGCATTAAGAGGCATGAAGAACAAGTTTCCACTGCAAGCTCAAACAACAGGCAGTCTTGAACTCAAGGGAGAACTACACACTCATGAAAGCAGAAAAACAAACCCCAAACCTTTGTAATCAGCACTTCTCAAGTCAAACCCTACTGTCTAACCCTACCCAAGATTTGCTTGTTTAACAAAAAGCAGGAACATCAACCTGCCTTGAGTACCCATTCTCCTGAATCAGTTTTAAAATCCTGTGATCCTACTTATTAAAATATTAACTTACATCTGATGAAGCTGATTCAAGGATAATGCCAAATCCTGAAACAGGGGTTTCTGGTTTTAAGGGGGTTTCAACTGATGGTAGATTCGACTGTTCCGAGTTTGCTGATAGTTTCTTTTCATTCTCTGCAGGGTTGGATTTCTTATTCATGGTAACTGGTTCAACAGTTTTGAGGGTCAGTTTTCTCTTTTTATTCCTCTTTCTTGATATTGTTGACTTCTGTGCACAAATCAGAGGAGCAGGAGGCTGCTGTCTGTTTTGAGTCCCAGCTGAATGAAAGAAAGCAATGAATTAAACTTATAGGCAAAAGCACATGTACAAGCACACAGATACATCATTAAACTACTGACATACTGAACTTATCCTCTGGATATGTGGTATAATTTTCAGGACTGTTTGTGCATGTGAAAGAGTTACATTTTATCACCTTTGCATAATTTTCCAATCTGTACAATGGGGAAAATGACACTGAGCTCCACTGTGAGGTTTTCCAAGACACATTGATGAATAGCACATTAGGAAAACTAGAAATACGTAGTTCTTTTTCGTAGTGACCAACCTAGGGTTGGTGACACAAAGGACTTGAGCAATGATTAATTGGTGTACCTTCTTGAATGACTGAGAATCTCACTGTCTTTGAGCGTCTTTTCCTGATAACGTCAAGATAATACAAGTGCTAATGCAACTACAGTTATTTTTCTGAACGCAGTTACCAAGTTAATTACCTTAGCAAGAACATTTCAAGTACCATTATGTCAAGAATAAGTGAAAACACTATTAAATAGTTTAATTTCTAGGGAAAAAAAGTAACCCAAAGTTGCATCAGTTTGTTTCACTCAGACATAGAAACTGACAGGTCACGTGCTACTTCTGCAATTTAAGAGACAAGACTTTATCAGTATCTTCCATTTTCCACAATCATTTGTACAAATGAAGGCACCAATCCTGAACCACTACCAATGCAAACAAGTCCACCAGCAGAATGACTTGCAGACGCAATTATATATCTGGATGAATCAGGAAGATGGAGATCAAAACAAAAATGGCCAAAAGTGTACACATGCTAATCAAACTCACTCCAGCTAGGAGTGAACTACAAATAATCCTCATCTATGAAGCTTGAGGAGAAACCCAACCCTTGGAATAACGTTTATTAAAAGATTTCTGGATATTTCATTTCTGGCAAGGATTTCCAAGACTGTAATTTGTAGTTTATCATTTAGACAGAAGGGTGTTTGAATACTAAAATAAGTGATTACACTTTCACTTACATGTTTGCATTTTAGGGTTTTTTGCTTTTAGCAACACGTGTCAAACCGTGTTTTTCTCTCTACAAAACCATCATTTCATGCCTACCAGAAAATATGAATCAAGAGATCCACAAATTAACAAGGTATTTACACTCTACCTACATAAGAAATGCTCCTGCTATGGAGGAGCCAGCTTTTCTGGCATAACCCCCAGTTCTGTACCTCTCACCCCTATGCTATTTTTAATCATGCTCACAATTTCAATGAAATCAGTGCAACTGTGTAAAGAATTTCTTGTCCCAGCAAAAATTGCAAAACATGTGCTTCTTTGCAAATCAGTGACTTTTGGAAATGCACTTTTACGCATGTCAACTGATATTACAAAACCTGTCTGATCCTTCCTGTCACTCACTGAAACACTATACACCGTGTAGACAAGGAGTTTAGTCAGCCCTTCACTCCACCCATCTGCAGTTAATTACTCAACACTCCCTTTTCTTAGAGGTCTTATCCAGCACTCTAAGAGAAAAAACTCCATGGCTCCACTCCGCATCACTCATACTGGAAATCTCCAATGTCTCCAACTTCTCATCAGCACCAACACTAGTGTTTAGGAAGCCTGTGAGGACCTACCTAACTCTTAGCTGCCATACTCTTGTTATCTTGCTGTCTCTAGTGCTCTGTTTCAACTCCCAACCTAGCAGAAAACCTGGACTCAATAGTTTTTCCCAATAAACACATTATTGCTGGTTCAGCCAGTAGAAGGAACTGGTAAACCAGCCCGAAGAAGGGTGGAGGCTGCAACATGCAGCAGCTAGCTCAGTTGAGGCTACCACGGAGCTGTAACTTGAAAGATCTTTGAAGTGTTATACAGTAACTTTAAGTGGCCTTCCAAGTTTCTTTCCTTACCCTTAAGATTAATGAATTGGTAAGCAGCTAACAGGTAAAGTAGCATTTTGCACCTCTGTACAAATACACCCTGAGAACAAACTGGAGATAGTTGTAGCATATTGATGTATCCACCCAGTTCCCATTAGGAATAAATTTGTTCTCGTTAGGAATAAATCACATTACATTTATTTATTTATTTTAGCCTTAAAAGATTCCTACAGGTAATATCCCATGTTACAGGTAAGGATCTGAGATGTAGAAGTGACATATTCAAGAAGCTTGTGAAAATTTGACTTTGAACAATGTGTCAAGAAAGCAGGAAACAGCTCAGGTTTTCCTGAGTCTCCACAGAAAGTTCTGTATTACTAGAGCATTCCTCTTAACAAGATCATGGAATCATAGAACAGTTTGGGCTGGAAGGCACCTCTAAAGATCAACTAGTCCAAGCCCCTTGCAATGAGCAGGGTCATTTTCATTTGATGATTGTCATGGATAGGCACGTCTGGGACCGGCCACTGTACCTGCTTGAATCTGGATCAATTTTCGCATGGTCTTGAGCTCCTGAAGGATAGCCTGCAGGGTTGACTGGCAATTACATGTACAGCAGTTTGGTCCAATTGATGAATTCATCATTGGGATTTCTCCTGAAAGAAAGTGGAAAGAAACGGGGGAGAGAGGATGTAACCCACAAAAACCACCCAAACAATGATTATGAGCAGGCATTTGAAACTATTATCAATACACCAGATCATGAAATTAGATCCAAAGCAAGAGGCAAATGATTTGCAACATGGTGCCTTTTAAGAGGAAGGGACCACTAGTTTTTATCCAATTACTAATATGTGCAATTATATACAGTAGGGAATGCAATATTACATGGGCTGAAGAAGACTGAGCATGAATACAATGCATTCTTCACAGCAGGGCTGTCTATTGTCAGGCTGGTTCATCCTGAATAACAGTAGCACCAAACCTCATTATAAACATACTCACTTCATCACACACACAAAAAAAGCCCATCTCCCAGAATAGCCTTACAAAGAATGAAGACAGACGGCATAATAAAGGTTTACGCTGTACATTAAATGAGGGCCTAAGAATTTTAAACTGCTTGAATGTTACATGTGATACTTTATCATGTGAAGAATTGAGAATGAAAACAAAACACCCTATTCCAAGGGGAAAATACCCACAAAAAACCCAAACAACACCCTCTCAAAACAAACAGGACGGAAAAGAACCACAGCAAGAAAACCTTTCAAATCTGCTCTTCTCCTTCCTAGGCTGCGATTGTTTTGTCACATTTTCCAGCACTGTGACCTACAAGATGGGCTTTCCATAGTTTCCCTTTGAAAATGAGTAGATTCAACAAGTACTTCTTTTCCAGTAATTCTTACAGTGTTTATCTGAATTTATGTACTTCTAGTTCTAGCCCTTAGCAATGCTTTTATTACTGCCTTGCTTCCCAGAAGCTTTGCATTGTAGGTCCCGAATTAGGACAGGCTGTAACAGCTGGGAGATTTCAAGCTTTATTTGAACAGTTGTATCCTGCATGTTAGTTTAAAATAGTTATACCCTTAGCTTTACTGCTGCAAATAAAACATTCAATATTCAACAGAACACCTAGCAGTATCTGCTTGAATCTGAGGCCAGTTGGGATGCACCCCCCTTCATTCCAAAATGTGCTTACAGTCATTTAAATTGATGGCTGTTTTACTGCTCATCAAAGCATGCAAGAGGAGGGATGATCATTTTATGAAGATAGGTACAAATGAATCTAACAAAAATCATCTTGCTTGGTGTCTCATGTGGTGGACTTCAGAGTGCATTTCCCTTTTTTTCCCATAGCCTGACACTTATCAGGTACCCTTTAATCATTACCTAGCTAAATTTAATACCAGGCAACTCATTTAATCTTCGTTCATAAATCCTCCCATTTTTCATTTGCTTTCCTCTGAAGCCAAACCAGTTTATTAATAACTTTTTAGGTCTGGTCTGTGTTCCTTCTGATGTCACACCCCCACAGATCCCCTGACTTCAAACCCCATTTGAAATGGATGAAATACGGTCACTGCTAAATTGCTCTGTCTCTTTCCTTGTTCTTCCAGTGTCTTTCCTCCATCCTCAAATCTCTCTTCCCAGGCACGTTTTCTATCTCTTTCCATTCAGTCCTTCAGCTTTGAAGAAACATCTATCAGGCTTAGCAAACTGGTAGTTGTTCTCCCAAAAGTAAGCTGCTTGTGAAGCCAAACTGATGCATTACTTAAAGACTATTAGCATAGTCTGGGTGTCTCCTCCTTTCCTGACAGATTTAGACTGTCCACACTACTACAATTACACATTTTGGTATTTTAAAATAGCACCCATGGGCAAAACCTGTCAATACTGCACTAAGATAAACGGAGTAGTTTAAGAATCTCTGCAAGTCTAGCAAATATGAATACAATAGTTCCATTTGTGGCTTTTCACCAAGGATTCAGCTGTAAATAAAACAACTTTTCAAAGTAAAAAGTGATCTGGAAAACAGGACGAGCCTCAAATTAAAACAAAAAGAGGTTACTGACTCAGCAGGACTCTGCCCGGTTTGATCTCACCCTTCCTTTGTGCACTGTCTATTCACTGTAAGTTCCTTGGGGCATGGATGGGATTTTATCTTTTCAATGGTCCATAAAGTGTTCAGCCCATTGTTACAGGTACAGAGGGAAACAAAACATATGTTATCTTTAGCTTTGCAGCAGATTACTCAGAATCTCTCAACTTGGCTCCACCAACACCCTTTACCCTAAAGGGTAAGACAGACTTTAAGGGTTAAAGGTAGGGTAGATTTTAAGGCAGAAATTAAGGGTGCTAAAGGTAGACTTCTAGATAGATGAGGTTCAAGGCTGCTTGGAATTTAACAGCATCAGCATAACTCTACCTGTCAGTAAGACAAACAGGCACCCCAGAAATGGGGTCCTAGGAAATCAGGAGAGTTTTATTAATAGAAAATACATAGTAAGAACAGAATTCTCTACTGCTTTTTCAGCTGGTTTAGACTAACAAGATCCTCAGGATAAAGCCTGTTCTCTCTCTTGATCAGAATTCAATATTCTAGTGGGCTTTTGGAAATGCTATCTGAAAGAGTACAGCAGGAGACAGGGCTGGTGGGCTTTTGTTTCCTTCTTAATGAAGACTTCACATAGTGCTGAATTGCATCTGAAAACTCAGACAAGTTATACCAGTAAATACCTGTACATCTTTCTTGTTGCAATGTAACATGTTCCTAATGAAAGTACGCAGGCATGCAGGCTCCTGATAGAAAACTAAAGGGTCTATTTTCCCATTGAGGTATAGGGGATTTACATTATAATCTCCATTAGCATTGATAAAAATTACCCATGGAAATCTACCATAGGTACTGGAAATGGGAAAAGAGACCACCAGTATTTCATATCAAAGCAGGATTCTACTGACTTCATACATATTCATGAGGGTTTTTTATTTTCTTCCCTCCTCTGATCAGTTATTGTGTTATAAGAAACATCTTGTAGAGTGTTCTCAGTCATTGTTCCAAGCACTATCTTTATCATTTTTAGAGGACAAAAGCAACCCTTTCCAACTTGTTATAAATCATTTTTTAATTTTAAAAGGAGAACAGACTTTTTATTTTTATGAAGCAGTCTTTAAACAGCCATCTCCCTCTCTTTGGAAGCTAGCCAGCAGGCAAATTTGATACCAGCTTCTATAGTTGAGAGAAGGAGACGACACAAGTGCAGTAGTTGCTTCCCCAGTGTCAGAAGCAAGTAGCCCAGGACAGTGGTTCTTACAGCTGGGTCTGCTGAGAGTGAGTTTACCTGGTGTAACATTGCTACCATGAGTTTATATCTGAAAAGCATGCAAGCACAATCCATTGACATAACTTGACATAACTAAAAAGCAATTCAGCTGCTGCATCACTGCCAGATTTGTTACAGAACATAAACTCAAATGCTGTAGACAGGCTCTATGAGTTTGTTGTGTCTTAACAGGGCAGACATGCTACTCACTGGCAGTAGCTCCAAGAGGCTTCCGCTAAACGCAGAAGGTCACAGGCTTCTAAGTAATGACTTGTGGAACCATTGCCTTAAATCTGGTTCATAGTAAATCACTTTGCTTTTTAAATATGTTCCTACTCTTCCCTCTGTTGCAGCAATGCCCAGGCTCCCCCCATTCCTCCTTTTCCCTCTCTCTTTTTGGCAATACCCTTTTTCATAACTGCTTTCTAAACCAACACCTAATAAACATCCATTCCAGCCTCTCCTTGAACCACCTTTACCATGTGAGTAGATAACTAGTTAGATGGACTTGGCATGCTTGTTACAATCAAATTTGAGTAATTCAGATAGCCTAAACCATATATCTTGGCTTCCTATATTGTATGTATCCACAATGCACAGAAACAGTTTCTGGACTCATCCGTCTGCTAATGCCTGGACATCTCCCAGTGATGACTTAGACCTGACAGCCCTACATAATAAGCTTACACCCCACCTGAACAGTTTTGCTCTGATGAGTTTAAACACCATGGTAAGTACCAAGGAATAGTATCTTCCTTGAAGTACTGTTCAGCATTTCTACACCCATCTTTTAAGGACTTTGTCCATCCTCTGAATAACATCTAAAATACTGAGTTAGATCCTCAGGTTTCCAATGCAAGGCATGGGGGAATGGCAACCCAGAAGAGCTGCATGCTGGGTGAGGAGCAGCTTCAGAGCTTGCCCATGGCCCAGAAACACATCAAATGTTTTCCTTTCCCAGCGACCAGGCTTCACAGCCAAAGCAGCAGAAGTGCCTGGCAGGATCACAACACCACACTGGAGGCAGACACCTCTAACCAAAGAGTCTTGCAGATCATCTTTTCAAAGGTGGCCAGGGGAGAGGGCTCACACCCATCTTTATGTAATAACCTAAAAGACTGCATTCCTTTCTGCGGCAGGACAGCTGTAGAAGGTAGGCTGGAAGGTGCCTCTTGGTGCACTCCCCCAGGAGTTGGGAGCCTGGGCATTCCTCCTCTCCAGGCCAGGAGGTCACTCAATCCAACCCTTCTCCTTGTCTCTCAGAGACCATTCTAACCTGTAAGAGATCGTAGATGAGCCGAACCCTTCCTCTTTGTATGAAAAATCAAAGCACTGACATTTTCTTGCATATGTGGCCAAGTCCTGTCAACACGTTTTAGTTCACATGCTGAATCAGGCCCCTGAGGGGACAGGGGTGCTGCTCCACCTACTTTCTGGATTCAAGAACTAGGCATGTGCAGGCTTGGGCACTTCTGTGCATGCAGAGAACTGTCCCTGCCAGTGCCCAGGGACTCTCAGGACAAACAGAGAGATATGCAATGAATTTCGGGTCCTTCCACACTTTCTAAAGGACCCGAAATGAGTGGAATTTTGAAAGCACAGCCTTTTATTCTAGCAGTAAAACCTCCATACTCGGGAATTTTAAACAACAAGAGAAAAGCATTTTAAGGGCACACTGCCATCTACTCCAGGGCAGAATCCTCTGCCAGCAGAAGATGGACCATTCTCTATACACACTGTTCATAGGTAGAGTCCATCACCTCTTTTCTCCAATAATCCCATCAGAATAAAAGCCTAAGGCTGTGATGGGACTCTGTACCTGTTATAAGGCTGATGCCATCCCCTTCTGAAAGTCAGTAGAATCCTGCTCCACAAGTGGTGTCACAACAGCGCTACATTACTCATTGCAAAGAGGAGTGGTAGAGGTTGACATTTAATTAGCTATAAATATAATAACAATGGCAAAAGCTGTTTTAGTAAGTACTGTATAGAAATTAAGCCTGCAACAGCATTGAGTAATTTTGTTCTATCAGCAGGAATCCATTTTAAAAGCTAAGACAGATGGTAGCAGAATGCACCGTGCCCACTTTTGCACCTTTTCAAAGTGATAACTATGTGCTCATTTGGTAGACTCTGAACTATAAAACTGCTCTCAGTGCTGCGGTACAATGTATCATCACAACAAAGGCAGAAATTTAGTACAGTACAAGGAGAGAGAGGGAAAAAAAAAAGTAGCATTCTCAGTAACTAATGCAGATCATACCATTGGATGCAACGGTTCGTGTTTGATTTTGGAACGTTTTGGATCGAGTTCCGTATTGCCCTGAAAAATGGCTGGCTTGGGGTGATAATTCATTCCATGCACTGCTCTGTGAAGGATGAAGGCTCGTCTGGGACTCTGCAGGGGGATTCAGGCGCTGGGCCCAGGTTAAGTCTAAATCTTGGGGCTCCTCCTTTAGTTTTTCTCCTTCTTTGCCAACTCGTTGATAGATTCTTCCAGTGCTGTCATTCAGTAATCTTCTCATCCCTGTAATTTGTTTTTTAATTTCCCGGCTTTCATCTCCTAATGAAAACAGAGCCACAGTTATCACTGTAAATTAGCAAAAAGGGTAATGGGTAGAGATTAGAGATTTTAGATGCCAATAAGAGTTGGAGTATAAAAAGAAATAAATACGAGAAAGAAAAAGAGATGGTTGGGCGGCTGCTGGCATGTACCAGGCTATGCTTTAACACAGCAATGGTTGACATCTCCCACGGTTGAAAGACCTGCTGAACTTGGCTTTCTTAATGCTGTTTCTAAAGCTTTGATGAGTAAGATTATTTTTTCTGCAGCAGGAAATACTAATAGCTACCAAAGTTTCAAATAAACCATCCTTTTAAGAGACTGATCCTATTCAGCTGTTGACATCTGTGGCTATTTTCCCCAAGTAAAGCCTAAAGGATCAGATCTTCTACATATCAGTTTGCTAGATGCAGAAGGTTGGATCCTACAAAGGAAAAATAAACCACAAAAAGCATCACGCCACACAGACACACAGAACAACACTGCATCTATTGATTTTAATGATCAGGATCCATTCCATAGGCCACAGAATTGAATAATACTGGATTATACAGGAATAAATTAAAAGGCAGCTAATACACATATAACCATATACAGCCTAGCATATACTGCTGGAGGTCTTAAAACTGTAGATTATGAAAACAAAATGGAACTTTAAACAAGAAAAATTTGTCTGTTCCAAGTAAATTCAGGGCATTCAAATTATAACAATTACATACTTTAATACTCCTGGCACCATTTAAGTATTAATTTTACATATGAAACTGCTGATTGCACAATGAATATATGTTTTGGGCAGATAGCAGCTATTTTGCTCGTTAAAACATACATTACATCTCACTAGTAATAAGGAAGTGATCACAGCCCCTTCTGAAATAGGAAGTTTGTATTTTTTACTGGTAATAGAAAAATCAAACATCCTAAGTGAATAGAATAAGTGGAAGAAATTGCTGAATCAGCCTTTCTTTATAAGGCACTTTATACAGTAATACTTGCTATCCTTTACTGAGTTTACATTTGCACGTCCCAAAGTAAACCTATTTTTGGCAAAGCAATAGTGCAAAGGAAACTTCAGAAGGAAACACCAACCACCCAAAACTCAAGATGCAACGTGCATCACAGACTCACGGAATGGTTTGGGTTGGAAGAGCTCATCTAGTTCTAACCCCCTGCCACAGGCAGGGACACTTTCTACTAAAGCAGGTTGCTCCAAGCCCTGTCCAGCTTTGGTTCAACAAGACATTTGACAGTGTGTTAATGCCAGGTATATGAGCAATTTTGTCAACTCAACAGCACTACTCAGTTGTCTAAATCTAGGAGCATGCTTAGGTAGCTGGCTGAACCAGCTAAAGAGCAGCAACCCCCTCCACAACACAGGCCAAGCTCAATGTGGCTGGGAATTGCTGTGCAAGCCCAGCATACCCAGGGAGGCATCTTAAAGAGGGAGGTTTTGCTGTAGGAGATGAAGCATACTTGGGCAACGGTGAGCTACTCCCACTGTCTGAAAATTTAAAGCAGTTATATTACTAGAGATTGAGAGTGCTTTTAATTAAATTCGATTTCCAAACAAGATGCCTTTTTTCACAATTTAGCCACTATGCCGGTTTGCTTCCACAACAATGCTTCCTTTATTGCAGGCTATTTCTAACACCCTTGTATAGCACATTTCTTCTGAATAAAAGCTTCAGTGCAGCGGTGATCTATCATATAACAACACATAACAGGAGGATATTTTTATCCAGAATACTGCAATCGGAACAAAGCAGAGCTGTGATCCTGGGAACAAGTATGTTCTTTATTATGTATTTCCAAAACCATAAATGAACAAGGGAATATGCACAATACATGCAAGAAGAACTATGAGTGGTAATGATAATATGCCTGCTCACTGTATAAACACAAGCACTGAAGATGTGTGCATACAGCACATATCTTAAACATAATGCTTCACTTTGTTAGTCTACTGAATAGAAGTTGCAAAGAAACAGAACATGTTTGTAACACAGGTGCTGATACCTCATCATTACAATGTCCAACCTTAACTGCTTTTATGAAGTTGCTTATTATCCAGAAATCAAACTGCCACTATTCAGTTCTCTCATCACTGCTAACTACACGATACAGGTATTCTTCAGAAGTCTAGCTGTCTTGTGTATGTTTTTCTAGACACTTAGAACTAAAGGTGCAAAGATCTAGGATCCAAAGCAACAGGCAGATTTGTTTATGCTTCCAGGAAAATTTAAGAGAGAAGGCTCAACTCTGGTAATGACAGAAGTACAAAAACCTGAAAATTTAATACTGTGAAAGAGTTCACTTTAAACACTCATCTTGACAACAAGATATTCAATAAAGTATGTACAAAATAATTACAGAAAAGTAGCCTTCTGCAGTGGCTTCTACCTTTTCAAAGGGCAACATCTATCTCAGGCTACTATCAGTGACTCCTGATCTTTGCTTGGGCTTACAATGAAACAAATGAAACAAAATAGCAAGACAGGAAGGATCCCCTAACTTATAAACACACCTTATTGACAGAGAAATAACTGCTCTTGCTTTAGTTCCTTTTGCGTCCTCCCACTGATGTGGGGTACCTTGCCATTTTAAACTCAGATACCTCTGTTTACTCTGCTGTTGTTCGCGTGTGCCTTTTCAGCAACAGTGGAAAACCAAGCACTATGATCTAGATTCACTGAATCATTTAAATCTGTCTTTAACAGCTTACAAACAGTAACTACATAAACTTCTTCATAACAACGACTCAAATACAAAGACTAATCATTAGAGGTTTTGAAACATCTCCCATACAAGACACAAACCAGCTCAAATATCACACTTCCATTTGGAGATTTACCATGAAAGATACAAGAAAAAAACCCGAATACCTCTCTAGTTGAAGTGAACCTCAGTAGTGTATTGATTATTCAAGCTCTTTCTTGCTGTGGAGTGAGCACAGAACTTCTATTTACAGAATTTTAGGTGTTAACTGTACGAAGGCAGAAAAAAACTTAGAGACAACACGGATATTTGCCAAGCTGGGAGCATGATGGTCCTGTTGGCACTTTTCCACTGCTGGCCCTCACAGCCCATTCCAAACTCAGAAATTATTAACAGAACACAGGCAGTTTGTTTCCTCCTTCTAATATTTAAAATTGAAGATCCAAGTTTCTATTTAAAAAACTTGAGACATAAAATGTGCTACTGTTCATTCCACCAAGTAGTGGAAATACATCCAAGGGAAGAATCAAACGGAATTCAAAGTCAGTTCTTGGATGATCTAGAGTCTTGTCTATCCAGTTCAGTTTTCAATCAAGTTTTCAGTTTATTTAGCCCTGGCTAAATTTAGTCTGGCTGAAACTTCCTATATAAGACAGCTGTCAAACAATTAAAGAAAAATTATATTGGATAATTTAACCATTCTGTTGCTTTCTTTACCCTCCCTGCTTTCAGTTTTCTGAGTTATTACCCTTTCATTTTGAACAAGTGCACACCACACTACTACTACTTAAAAAGTACGTGTGATTATTAGGAGGCTCACACGTACAAGCTTGGTGTTAGTTCTACACATACAGCAGCAGTGTGAGAACAAAAGGGTACTGGGCAAACACGCAATGAATTGAAGTGACAAAAGGTGGAATTTACCGCTTAAGCCAGTCTCCACTTGTGTATCCTGTAAGCTCTTAAGTGCTAAACTGTCACGTTACTGACCCTCAATGACACTACAAATGCGTATTCTCAAACGGTGCCATTTACACGGTTTTTTTACTATCTCAGAGGTTTCGGAGCAGAAGCCTTCATGTCACAGGACACATCTGTATCTTCCACCCTTCCACCAGTAGGGTGTGCTCCTTCGGCGTATTTCAGTCAACAATCGAATTTCATTAAGATGACAATGATTGAAGATTAACAGATGCAACCTTTAAAGTGAGTTTTGTTACCATAACCACATAGCAGACAATATGGAGCCTTGTTACACAGAATTTATAAACATAAATATTCAAAATAGATGTATTCTGTTATCTAGAAAATGTTCAAGATTGCAATTAAATGTTAAAAATACTATTTTAAGCAGAAGACTTACTATCACAAACTGTACCTGTACCCTGTAAAACAGGGTTTTGAGTGACAAAACTTTAGAAACACAGCCAGTGAGCCATGAAATTTGTTTTGATAGACTCAAAAATACCTGTTTCTTAAAACTTTCCAAAGACTTCACATAGATTTTTAATTTTAAAAACTATGAATTGGATGCCCAGATGTTAAAATGTATCTTCAGTTCACCTTCATGACCATGTTGTTTGTTACAGCCTGCTAACAACATTGGAAATATACAATGCTACACAAAAGCATCTAAATCAAAATCCCTGAAAAACAGCTTATGCTATCTATTTTTGTACAAAAAAGGTGAATTTCATCTGCTTGTACCTAAGGATTCCTTTGAACTTTACCTCTGTCACAGCTGCTAAGTATGCTGTGCAGCACTCCGAATTATAATTTTATGGAGAGAATATCATAAAACTGATCTAGTGACACCAGTGGCTTTAATGCAGCAAGGCAGTCACTTACCTTGCAACAGGCTGATACTAGAAAACAAAATCATAAAGCCAGGTGCCATTAAAACATGTTCTTTCTCACCATTCCCTCTCCGCTCCAATCAATACCATTCAGTATCACTGCTCCATTTGGAGCAGTTATTATGGGCCTTTTCTGAAATTCAGTTTTCACTTCTTTTAAAACATTCAAAAGGTTTAGAAGCTTCTCACATTAAAGGTAAACCAAACAGCTGATACAGTCCAAAGAGCAGCTGCGAGGGCCTCAGGCCAAAGCACAGCTTTGCACAATAAATAGAAGATGCTTTAGAAACGTAAAGCAGTGCTGTGCCCATACGGAGCGCTGGCTCCTCTCACTGCTCATGTATCTCAGTGAAGTTACGAACCCCCCCTTTCTATTCAGCAACACACTCAGGAGCATTCATAAAGCTGATAATTATATTTTTAAAATGGTAAAGCCAAGTTATTCCCATAGAGAGGAAATAAAACCTCAACTTGAGAAAAGTATCAGAAAAATACCTTGAATTTAAAGTGTCTGTGTTTGGTTATACAACAAGTTTTTCAAAACTTAACAGCAAACTCACAAGTTTTATTCTAGCATCACAAAGACCTTTAAAATGAAGGTGTGAAAAACATCGAGTTTTGTTTCATAAAAACAGTTAACATCGACAACAGATGTCAATAAGCTCTCAAAGCTTGCTATTCCCTTGTAATTTCTACCTATATCTCTCATATTTAACTATTTTTAAGATAATACTCAGAACAACTGGCCTGTGGGATCTTAATGATCTGAGAGCAAAAGGCACCTTTCTGATTATATTTCTACAATCTCGGCAGAAATTACTTTATCTTAGAAACAGCTACATATTTTTCTATCTTGTCCTTAAAGAACAAAGTTGTGATAAACACTTCAAGCCTTCTCATAAGCACAGTATTAAGCACCTTAAACTAATTTAGAAACACAATTATTTTAACTTTACAAAGCTGGCTGTTTATCACCATCACCTATATGCTATGATTAAAGCAGGATTTTGATACAAACCTAGCATTAAAGCCAGTCTTAAAGCCAAAGTCCACAAATAAATATCTACTCATTGTGAAGGTCAGCAGTAAATTTTACTCCGATTAGCTGTTCAAAAAATCCAAGACAGGAAATAAAAACCACTGAAAAGCATTAAGAAGGTTAAATACACTACTGCCAATAAAGTACAACTGAAAATTCCAATTACTATGATAACTGAGTGTTAACTGCATAAGGAATTGTTCTTTTCATCTCCTTGTTTTTTAACTTGTACTTGTTATCAGGACAAATATGAACAAATTAACCTGTCTAGATGTTTCCTTGTATGCTAACACCTTAGTGGATATCGCTATAGTGATTCAGTCTTGACAACACATTACAATTCACACGCATACTATAAGAAAGAGAAGTGTGGGGGGAGCTGATACCTTTGTTATCTTTGGAGCTTGGCCAACTATCATGTTGAGCTATGACTTTTGCTTTGATGTGGTTAACTTAACACAAGCCACCCCCAACCCAGGACTTGGGCAGGTGGATTTGTTTTCTACTACTTCCTTTTAAATCCAAGATGGGAAAGCAATACTTTTCAGAAACCAAGTACTTCTCCTGATGCCTCCCCCAATCTAATTCCCAAGTTACTTTAAGAATTATTAAACAGACCATACTTGCAGAAAAAGCTTAACCTTACTTACAACCCCAATATACTGCTGTCTTTAGCTCATTTGTAAATCAAAATTAAATCTTAAAATCCTGTTTTCTCTGTGAAACTTACTACTCTTAGCCTGCATGTTTTACACAAATCCTGCATCCCTCCAAACTAAAACCTATGTTTCCAACTAGCTGTTGAGAAGCTCAAGGATCATTTCATTAGCTAACAGTTGTCCAAAAAATCAAGTCTTCTTACACTGGTGCCTGTATTTTCATACTATGTGTTGTGTCAGAACATGTAAGCTCCAGTTTACTCCTTCTACAAAAGCAAATGACATTTTACAGACTTTGAAAAAAAAAATTTAAAAAAGGCACAAGATATTGACATATAAACACATAAATTCTTAAGAAATTTTGGGTTATTATACAACATACACAGACAAGTAATTACTCCCCAGACTGTTCAAGCTCATATCTGAATGCCTCACCAAATAGCTTCAAGTGGAATGCAAGAGTTCAGAAGCAGAGTACTTTAAAAAGCAGTCCAAAACTTACTTCATTACCATTTTGATCAGCAAGTAACTCACCCATGATGAATACATACAGTCTACCACAAGCCTTCTTGAAACCTTTTTTTAAACATAAACATGTTACAGTCTGAATTCTTCACATTAGAAGCTTCATAAATAGTTAAGACTGTTTGCTGTGCTCCTCTGACGTATTTATGGAAGATGTTTGTGAAGTTTCACAAACAAGAGGGAAAAAGATATGTAAACAAACAAAACCAATTTTAAGATAAATCCTCAATCCCTCTACAACCATCAAACAAAAACAAAAACTGATGTAATGAGTAAAATGAAGGTAGTTGTAAATCAGGACATCACATGCCTCCCATAGGTAAAGGCAGGTCATTCTACTCTCACCTTTATCACGATCATAGAGTAAATCTTCTGTTGAGCAAGGACTCCCATCCTGAGATTCAGGAGGGCAAAAGGGAGAGACACATGGTGAATGACTGCTGCAGCTGCTGCTGCGTTCCTGGACAGACGGAGTCTGAGTGTCAATGCTTCGTGTACTACTACTACGATAGTGAGCAGGTAATGGGGCCCTTCGACCATCAGGGATATCCAAAGGCTGCAAGAGAAACAAGCAATTCGGGTTACAGAGAAAATATCAAATTACTTAGCATTGTGAGCCTGTAGCACTCATAACTGAAGTAATGTGGCAAGGTCTCAAGAACAGCAAACAAGCCATTTTTGAAATAAACAACTTTTACACAAGAAAACAATGCAATGTACAATGGGCACATCACAGATTAATTACACTGAATGCTGCGACAATGTGCAGATGTTCCAAGCCAACTATATACTCTAAATGGACAGTTAACACCAGAATGCACTTCAAAGTATGCTAGCAGTATGCTTTTATATTAGTTTTAAAAAGCAAACCTCCCCAATAGATCAATCTCCATACTTTGTAATATAATTTTCAATGAAGGTCACTGTTTTTCTTTCAGCGTAACAAGTACCCTGACAAGGATCACATTTGGATAAAAGGAAAAAATGTCAAATTCTATGGCACACTACTGCTGTAACAACCAACTGAATTACAATTATAAATTAAATCATCCAAATTTTGCTAGTAAGTTGTAATTCTCTAGCACACCTCTACATTCCATTCTTCAGTTCTGGAGGTGACCTTTGAAAAAACAGCAACTAAGGAGATGAAGCACAGGCTTACACAAGGTTCACAAGCTTTGTCTTGAACCAAGGCTAGTAAGCACTGCCTGCTCATATTGGCCTTGTTGGCTCTGGCCACAGTGATCTTGCATCCCATTCCCCAGTGCACTGTGCAGACATCTTCACAGTAATAGACTGGCACGCTCTACTTGTCCTTCCCAGTGGAAAAGTAGCTCTTCATAAAGACAGTGCTGCTTTAAATGTAAGAAATCAAATGAGAATTACAGTTTTGTTTAAAAGTAAAGGGAAAAAAATGCCTGTGAGATTTAAGTATAATTTTTCTCCCCCCACTTCAGTGAGGATTGTATCCAAGCCACAGAGAACAGCTTAAATGTTGTATCTACAGAAAAGTAACATCTTTTTCCTCCTCGCTTCAAGTGAATATTTGAATTTTATTGCTTTCCTCTTCCCCATATATTCCAAAACTATAACAGCTTGTTCCAGAGACTAAAATTCAACACTTTTGCTAATGATGAGGGCATGAAACCTATTTGCCTAGCATTGCATTCTCCTGTTTTCAGCAACAGTCCATCCAAAAAACCACCACACATTATACAAAGAGGCAGACAAAGTGGCAGGAAGATCCTCTACCTCTTCTGAGCCTTCCAGTCAATGACGTTTCACATTTCAATTAAGAGCAAAGAAACGCACTATAAAGAGAACATTATAGTTGCTACATCAAATGCTGGAAAAGTCTGGATACAGCTGTGTGGTCTGTTCCAACAGCCCAACTGACACTGTATATGCATTACAATATGACTGTGCTGCTATTCTCATCAAGACCTAGTCAATGCGCAAGACAGACCTGATGCATGATATCATTTCTTACTCAGAGAGAGGAGATGTAAAAACATGACTGAAGTTGTAGAAAGAAAACACTCTCATGATTAACGTAACCAAAAAACTAGCTGCCATGCAGAACAGCATTTTCACTTCTGTCTCTGCCACAAAAATTCTATGAGGTGCCAAGAAGTCATCTAAACCAAGCTCTCTCTTCTATGGTACTTTTTTCTGGATGACCAGTCTATATAGGACTGATGTGCAAAAGTCTTCAGCATTCACAGACACAGAAAGAGACCATGGGAGCTGCACTTTAAATTCCTAAAATGGCATCCAGTTTCCCAGGTTACGCAAGAATCACATTTATTGAAGCCTGATGGATTTGCGTCTCTCCATCCATAAAGTGTAGATAATATCATCTTTCTTCTTACACAGGTGTGATAAAAAGAGAACAAAATTTCAGACACTCTCCTATTATACAGAAGCAGAAACCCAGGAAGAAATTTAGATTTCTGACTTCAAAGTGAGCATTAGGACACATATCTAATGAGGAGAAAACAAAAACACCTAACAGCTGCTCATTAAGTGCACATGCTATACTCTATATAACAGGTAAAGCAAAGATTCCAGGGAGTGAAAAAAACAGTAAGTGGATCACATAATTAAAGACTTCAGGATAACAAAGATGTTCTTCCACACCCAGAGGCACACCACAGTCTGCAGTCAGGAAGTTTATCCCAAATCACATATTTCAACCTCTGCTGAATTAAAATGTGAGGTACAAAAAGTCATCCGTATTTTTAGACATGCCTCTAAATATACATACAAGCAGAAAAAGCCAAATATTTATCACTCTTTCCAAGTAAAGTAAATTTTAAGGCATAGAAAATACCAACTAATTCAGATTACTGTGATTCTGTATGTATCTTCTCCTTAATATCAAATCCAAGTTTTGAGAAGTACAAAATCTTCATGAAAAATATTAACTAGAAGTATTCCACTTCTTAAAAATTTTATGTATTAAACCTGATCAACATAAAAACATACTTTAGGAGTTACTTACCATGCGTCACGCCTAAACTATTCTAAAAACCAAAATCCTCATAACCTTACAACATAGGCAACTAATTTGGTACAGCTGTTATTAGTTTCCATAATGCTCAGTGCATGTAAAGCAACTAGAAATTACTGCGTTCTATAGGCCGGGTTTTGGGGTTTCTTTACAAGAGTGTCCAGTCATATCTTATACTTACACCAAATGCATTCTGACAGGAAACCTGCCAACCCCTGTGGGACAGTATATTCTAGGACACAGTTACATACGACCCTCATAACCCTGCAAAGGTATTGAAATGCTCAATTTGACAAGAGCATGCATTTCTCAATACACTGTTAAAATTCACCACTTTGTTTTCAGTATCGATCTTTCTAATGGAAAAAAACCCAAAAACACCCTTAGTAGCATCAAGAATGCTGCTATGATATAATGTACCAATGGGAGCATTAAAAATAATCTGTTCTTAACAAGCCTTATGTCTATTTGGGAGACAAAGAT